>JARGYO010000875.1:0-215981 GCA_029206835.1 Rana muscosa
CAACTCCGCTCGCCATCCCACTCCCAGGCAGCCCAGCTCCTCGTCAGCCCTCATTTTCCAGGCAAGTGGAAAATTTGAGGGCTGCTATACACCATATGAAAGAGGATGACCATAACATCATCGATGTATCTACTCCACAGTTAAATGTTCCATATAAAGGGTCCATCTTCATTCCTCAATATAACGTAATGTTCCCAAAAAATTAGGAGTTACTGTACACCATATGAAAGGTCCATCTTCATTCCTCAATATAATGTCATGAATCTGCAGTAATGTTTCATGCCCTGTCATGTTCCCAACAAATGAGGAGAAGATACTGTACACCATATGAAAGGTCCATCTCCATTCCTCAATATAATGTCATGTTCCCAACAAATGAGGAGGAGGTACTGTACCCTATATGAAAGGTCCTTATACATTCCTCAATGTCATGTTCCCAACAAATGAGGGGGAGATACTGTACACCATATGAAAGGTCATCTCCATTCCTCAATATAGTGTTATGAATCTGCAGTAATGTTTCATGCCCTGTCATGTTGCCAACAAATGAGGAGGAGATACTGTACACCATATGACCTCTACTGTTAATTAAATTTTTGTTTACAGAATATGGTCCTGACGTTCGGTTTACCCCGAACAGACATCTCACCTCACATCCAATCTGTAACACAGAAGATAATGGCACAACCCAACTCTCTCTGGGAAAGGACCCGGTTACTGGACATCTCTCGGTACTCCCTGATATGAGGTCACCAGATCTCTCGGTTCCTGAGAAGCCTTCCGTTGACAATCCAGGGAAGGCTACACGTCAAAGAAACAAGAAGATGTTTTCCCGTCTCCCTGATATGAGGTCACCAGATCTCTCGGTTCCTGAGAAGCCTTCCGTTGACAATCCAGGGAAGGCTACACGTCAAAGAAACAAGAAGATGTTTTCCTGTCTCCCTGATATTAGGTCACCAGATCTCTCGGTTCCTGAGAAGCCTTCCGTTGACAATCCCGGGAAGGTTACACGTCAAAAAAACAAGAAGATGTTTTCCTGTCTCCCTGATATTAGGTCACCAGATCTCTCGGTTCCTGAGAAGCCTTCCGTTGACAATCCAGGGAAGGTTACACGTCAAAGAAACAAGAAGATGTTTTCTTGTCTCCCTAATATTAGGTCACCAGATCTCTCGGTTTCTGAGAAGCCTTCTGTTGACAATCCCGGGAAGGTTACACGTCAAAAAAACAAGAAGATGTTTTCCTGTCCTGAATGTAATAAATCTTTTACAACAAAAGCGTATTTCCGCATCCATAAGCGGATACACGACGGACAACGCCCATTTGTGTGCCTGGAGTGTGGGAGAGGCTTTATCTCCAAGTCGTATTTCCATCGTCATCAAAGATATCACAGCGAACTGAGGCCCTATCCATGTCCAAAGTGCAAGAAATCATTCAAGGAAAAATCAGTCCTCGTCCAGCATCTGAAAATTCACAGCGGCGACAGGCCGTTTCCTTGCTCGGACTGCGGTCAGCGCTTCGTCCAGAAAGCTCATCTGAGGAGACATCTCCGAGTTCACACCGGCGAGACCCCTTTCTCGTGCAAGCAGTGCGGGAAGGGTTTTACACGGAAAGATATGCTCACTTTGCATGAGCGGGGGCATGTGAATGAGCGCCCGTTTGCCTGCCCGGAGTGCGGGAAACGCTTCAAACAGCAGTTCTGTCTTGTCCGACATCAGAAGCTCTATAAGGAAAGGGGCTCATGTTCCCGTTTAGCGCTTCGTTCAAACCAAAACCTGAATTTCTGAGTCCCACCAGTCGAATAGTCTTTACATGCTCATAGTGCGGGTAACGTTCAAAAAAGTTTACACTGTTGAGAGAGAGAGACCTTTTTCCTGTTTGGAGTGTGGCAGAGGCTTTTCGTGAAAGTTCAGGCTCATGCTGTAGGTCTACGTTGGTGGGAAGCCGTTTTTTCTGTTCAGAGTTTGGGGAAATGTTTCATTCAAAAAGGAGAACCTCTTCTTTATAGGACAGTTCACACAAATGAGAGTTCTTATCCATTTTCACAAGCGGGAAGTGTTACGCATGCAAATGGCACCGGAGTAGTAGTGTCCTTTTCTGAATCCAGTGTGCAAGAAGTGGTTTAAACTCAGGGAAGTCACAACGGGGGGGGGGGGGGTGGGGTGGGGGGGGGGAAGCCTTCACATGATCATAGTACGGGAATTTTTCAAAAACTTTATAGACACCAGAGAGTTGACCCCGGCGAGAAGCCCCTTTTTCTGTTTTGAAGTTTGCCAGATGCTTCTTTGTGAAAGTTCAGGCTTCATAGCCAAGTTTAAGGCCTACAGTGGGGAAAATAATGATTGGATCCCCTGCAGATTGTGTAAGTTTGCCCACTTACAGAGAAGTGACGGGTCTATAATTTTTATCAAAGGTGTATTTTATATGATAGAGACAGAATATCAACCAAAAATCCAGAAAAAAAACAATACAAATGTTATAAATGGAGTTGCAGTTCAGTGAGTGAAATAAGTACCGTATATACTCGACTATAAGCCGAGGTACCTAATAATATTACCCCAATAAACTGGGAAAATCTTATTGACTCGAGTATAAGCCTAGGGGGGGAAATGTGCCAATTGCCCAACCTTACTGTGCCCAATTGCCACCGTACTGTGCCCATTGCCACCTTACTGTGCCCAACCTCCACTGTGTCCATGGCAGCCTCCCTGTGCCCGAGTGTACCTGAAAATCTTCTTATACTGCGGCCGGCGTCCATTGTTTAAATATCACGGCTTTCTCCTGGTCCCTTCCGTGATGGGCGTTTCCAGCAAACTCTGTGTTGAGTGTTCCGCCTATCACGGAGGTCCTCTCATTCTCGGACTCCGTTTCCCAGCAGGCACTGTGTTCAGTGTTCCACCAATCACAGACGTCTTTTTTTCATCCTCGGACAAGAGAACGTCCATGATAGAGGGAACACTCAACACAGTGTCTGCTGGAAAACGGAGTCCGAGAATGAGAGGAAACTCCGTGATAGGCGGAACACTCAACACAGAGTTTGCCGGAAACGCCTATCAACGGAACGGGACCGGGAGGAAGCCGCGATATTTAAACAATGGACGCCGGCCGCAGTATAAGAAGATTTTCAGGTACTGACTCGAGTATAAGCCGAGGGGTGTATTTTCAGCCCTAAAAAAAGGGCTGGAAAACTCTGCTTATACTCGAGTATATACGGTATTTGATCCCCAAGCAAAACATGACTTAGTAGTTGGTGGAGAATCCTTGTTGGCAAGCACAGAGGTCAGAGGTTTCTTGTAGTTGGTGACCAGGCTTGCACACATCTCAGGAGGGATTTCGGTCCACTCTTCTTTATAGATCTTCTCTAAATCCTGAAGGTTTCTTGGCAATTCGAAGTTTCAGCTCCCTCCATAATTTTTCTATAGGATTAAGGTCTGGAGACTGGCTAGGCCACTCCATGACCTTAATGTGCTTCTTGAGTCACTCCTTTGTTGCCTTGGCTGTATGTTTTGGGTCATATGATCCCCCCCCCCCCCCCTCCAATTTATAAAAAAAATAATAATAATTTTATGTGTATTTTTTTTTCTGTCTCTATTATGTAAAATACACCTATGATAGAATTTTTCTGCTCAGAGTGCGGGAAATGTTTTTAATTCAGAATGTGGATTTCCATACCGCAGAGATCGTCTCCGATGTCATTTTATTAAACATGAAGTATTTTTTTTTTTTTTTTTTTTTCTGTCTTTTCGAACAAATGCTGCTAAAAGTTTCCAGTTCCTTCTGGTTTGTATTTTTTTTGTCCTCCTCTGGTTCTGTAATAAAAGTGTGAAATAAATCCTGTCTGTGTTCCTTCCATCGCTTTTTATAGACCCGGTGATGTCATCACTGGCTCTCTGCGCTTCTTTATGCAATGAGTAAACACTTACAAGTGTGAAACGCGTCAGCTGTCCTTAAGGTTTCGTTGCTGTGATATGTAGTGCCTGTTTTTATTTTTACTTTGATTTGGATTGGAGTGCGGCTGTCCTAATCATCTTTGTTCTCTATGCAATGCGGGCAGATCGTGGCTGGTGAGGGGCAGTGCATGCCTTCCTAAAAGCAAATCCCAGAGATGATTCAACGTGACAGACAATCCAGGCGGGTTTAGCTGCATCAAGCGCTTTGGCGTCACTTCTTTTCATTTTCTGGAATAATAGTTCTTTCTGCGGCCACTAAAAACAATCAACACGCCGCATATACAATCCTACACTTCACAACCAGCTGCACATATTCATCCTCCAATCATCCCTTTTGCTCAACCCAGTTGCATATACTCTTCTTCCCTTTGCTCCTCATACTCATCTTCCTTTTGCTTAATCCAGCTGCACATACTCCTCCTCCCATTGTTCCCTCTAGCTGCACATACTCATCTTCCCTTCGCTCACCCCAGCTGCACATGCTCTAGAAAACTGCACTACCTCTCTCTTGCCAGAAGGGGGAGACCATACAGAGTGCCCAGACAGGAAGTGATGTCAGGTATACACAGGATGTTCCGTCAGATTTTTGTAACAGAAGTGACGTTCTGTCTCCGCCATCTTGGTACACCCCGCACTCGGCCACGCTAAGCCTATAGTCTGATGTCGCCAAGCGGACATCTTGTTACACCCACCGGAGTTTTGCATTTCACACTTATTTTTAACTACTTAAAGCGGAGCACAACCCTAAAGTGGAACTTCCGCTCATCGGAACCCTCCCGCCCTCCGGTGTCACAATTGACACCTTTCAGGGGGAGGGGGGTGCAAATACCGGTCTAAGACAGGTATTTGCACCCACTTTCGGGAGTCCTCTCTGCGGGAAGCACGTCACTTCCCGCAGAATACCCGGTTCCCAGAACACTCGGCTCCCAGAACACACGGGGACCAGTGAGAACGGCGCAGCGCGACTCGCGCATGCGCCGTAGGGAACCGGGCAGTGAAGCCGCAAGGCTTCACTGCCTGGTTCCCTCACCGAGGATGGCGGCGGGGGCAGCAGAGTGACGAGCGATTGCTCGTCCCCTGCTGCGGACGTCGCTGGACTCCAGGACAGGTAAGTGTCCCAATAATAAAAGTCAGTAGCTGCTGGCTTTTTTAATATTTTTTTTTTTCGGTGGAGCTCCGCTTTAAGGACCAGCCACTGTGTATACATCGGCAGAATGGCACATACAGGCACAATCACGTACCTGTACGTCCCCCTTTTGCCTGCCGCCATCCCCATGAGTCGGACCGCGGATCCCGCGGACGCGATCGCCGCGGGGATCCCCGCGATCGTCTTACAGAGGGATGGAGCGGGGAGATGTTAGTGTAAGCACAACATCTCCCCTCTCCCCTACTGACACTGATCTCCGCTCTGTGTAATCAGAGCGGAGATCGGTGACGTCTCACTCCTAGCTACGCCCCCTAACAGTAAGAATCACTCCCTTAGGCACACTTAACCCCTTCAGCGCCCCTAGTGGTTAACCCCTTCACTGCCAGTGTCATTTTTTTACAGTAATCAGTGCATTTTTATAGCACTGATCGCTGTAAAAATGACAGTGGTGTCAAGTGTCCAATGTGTCCACCATAATGTCGCAGTCACAATTAAAAATCGCTGATCGCCGCCATTACTAGTAAAAAAAATAAATTATAAAAATGCCATAAAACGACCCCATATTTTGTAAACGCTATAAGTTTTGCGCAAACCAATCAACGCCGATTCCTTTTTTTGTTTGTTTTTTTTTTACCAAAAATATGTAGAAGAATACGTATCGGCCTAAACTGAGGAAAAAAAAATATATAAAAAGTTTTTTGGGGGGATATTTATTATAGTAAAAAAAATATTAAATTTTTTTTCAAAATTGTCGCTCTATTTTTGTTTATAGCGCAAAAAATTAAAACCGCAGAGGTGATCAAATACCACCAAAAGAAAGCTCTATTTGTGGTGAAAAAAAAGGACATCAATTTTGTTTGGGAGCCGCGTCGCACGACCACGCAATTGTCAGTTAAAGCGACGCAGTGCCCAATCGCAAAAAGGGGCCTGGTCTTTATGCTGCGTATTGGTCCGGGGCTTAAGTGGTTAATAGTAAATTTGAGCTTATAGAGAAATACAGGATTTAGAAATCCGTGTGACCGTTTTGATGTTGAATTTTAAAAGCACCGGCAAGCCTGCTGATCTCACAGGTTTGCTAATCTGACAGAACATCGCTGCTTTTAAAATTCAACCTCCAAACAGTGTGACTGATTTCTAAATACTGTATTTCAGTATGTAAGCTCAGTTTACTGGTAAAAATAAGTGTGAAATGCAAGACTCCGGTGGGTGTAAAAAGATGTCCGCTTGGGGACTTCAAACTGTAGGCTTAGTGTGTCTGAGTGCGGGGTGTACCAAGATGGCCACGACGGAACGTCACTTCTGTTACCAATTATGACGGGTTGCCTAATCCAGGGATATGCAATTAGCGGACCTCCAGCTGTTGCCAAACTACAAGTCCCATGAGGCATAGCGAGACTCTGACAGCATCAAGCATGACACCCAGAGGCAGAGGCATGATGGGACTTGTAGTTTGGCAACAGCTGGAGGTCCGCTAATTGCATATCCCTGGCCTAATCTGATGAAACACAGGTGTTTCGTCAGATTTGGCGACCCATCCGAATTGGTAACAGCAGTGACGTTCCGTCGCCGCCATCTTGCTACACCCCGCACTCCTCCATAGTAAGGATACTCTGAGAAGGGGAAAAGCGGACATCTTGTTACACCCACCGGAGTTTCCCATTTTACACTTATTTTTAACAGTAAAATTAGTTTATTTAGTGAAATGCAGTACTTAGAAGTCCGTCTGACTGGTTAGCTATTGAATTTTAAAAGCAGCCAACTTCTGTCAGAATAGCAAACCTGTGAGATGAGCAGGCTTGCCGCTGCTTTTAAAATGCAACATCATAACAGTCAGACAGAGTTCTAAGTACTGGATTTCACTATATAAACTCACTTTACTGTTAAAGAGGAAGTAAACCCTGATGGGTGTTACTTCCTCTTTGTTTCCCTGCAAAGGTAAAGCATAATGGGCTACTATGTGACACTTACCTGCAGGAGAAGCCCACGATGTCCCCGTCTCCCTCGCTAGCAGCAAGCGCCAATTCTTCACCCCTCTGCCTTCTGGGGCCGTGAACGCCGGCTCTGTGACTGGCCGGAGTCACGTGACGTCACTCCCGCGGATGCGCGTGGGAGCCGCCTTTAACGGCATGACCCGAGCTAGAAACGGCACAGCGTGCCCTTTCTAACTCCGGCGCATGCGCAGAAGAAATCGCTGTACGCCGATTTGTAAATATCTCCTAGACCGTGGCGGTCTAGGAGATATTTCAAGCACCTACAGGTAAGCCTTAAAGGGGTTGTAAAGGTACATTTTTTATTTTTATTTCCCCCCCCCCCCCCTAAATAGCTTCCTTTACCTTAGTGCAGTCCTCCTTCACTTACCTCATCCTTCGATTTTGCTTTTAAATGTCCTTATTTTTTCTGAGAAATCCTCACTTCCTGGTCTTCTGTCTGTAACTCCACACAGTACTGCAAGGCTTTCTCTCTGGTTTGGAGTGTCGTGCTCGCCCCCTCCCTTGGACTACAGGAGAGTCAAGACGCTCTCTATGTTGCAGATAGAGAAAGGAGCTGTGTGTTAGTGAGCATCCTGACTCTCCTGTAGTCCAAGGGAGGGGGCGAGCACGACACTCCACACCAGGAAGAAAGCCTTGCATTACTGTGTGGAGTTACAGACAGAAGAACAGGAAGTGAGGATTTCTCAGAAGAAATAAGGATATTTAAAAGCAAAATCGAAGGATGAGGTAAGTGAAGGAGGACTGCACTAAGGTAAAGGAAGCTATTTAGGAAAAAAAAAATAGTACGTTTATAACCCCTTTAATCTAGGCTTACCTAGTGGTTGTAAAGGGTTTACAACCACTTTAAATATAACTGTAAAATGCAAAACGCCGGTGGGTGTAACAAGATGTCCGCTTTCCCCCCTTTTAGAGTATCCTTAAAATGGAGGAGAGCGGGGTGTAGCAAGATGGCGGTGACGGAACGTCGCTTCCATTACCAATTCTGACGGGTTGCCATATCTGACGAAACACCGGCAATGATGTGGGCTATAGACAGGAAGTGACATCATATACAGACAGGAAGTTCCGAGTGAGAGGTAAGTCGGGAGGAAGTAGAGAAGAGACATTGCTGGAACTGGCAGCAGAGGAGGTAATAAGATATTATTTTATATTTACACCCAGTAATCCCCCCGTCATGTCCGTCTTCTTCCTCCATAGTCACTGTGATGTCTTCTTCCTATCAGATATCCTGTTGTATGGAAATGAACCTGTGCTGATGGGTTTGGTGATGCCATAAAGTGGAACTCCAGCCATTTCCACCACCACTTTGTCCTGCAGAACCAGACTTCCCCCAATACGTCCCCTTCCAGCACCTCCGTCACAGGCAACAGCCGACAACCAATGACTCTCATCGCCGACACAGGAAGTAGTCCTAACAAGGACAGTGATGGGAGTCACGTGACTGAGAGAAGAATATTAAACCTCTCCCTGGAGATCATCTACCTGCTGACCGGAGAGGTGAGGAGGATTCTGGGAGGTCACATGACATCACTCTTATCTCTATTAATAAAACACAGACCTGTCCGGAGAGGTGAGGAGGATTCTGGGATCGTAAGTAGTGATCACACCTATTGTATTATTATTTATTTTCACAGAACTTTGAAGTGGTGAAGAAGACCTCTAATGAACGATGGGCACCCAACAGTCTCCTCCATGGACCACCTGATATCACAACGTCTACACCTCACTACCAGATCCCTGAAAAGCACAACATGCAGAAGATTCTAGAAGTCACCAAGAAGATGATGGAGCTGCTGACAGGAGAGGTGAGCGGTGCCGGGAATTCTGGGACATTATCCAGTAACAGACAAGGGATGTGTCTGGATGGTGACTGTATCATTGTGTGTGTCAGGTTCCTATAAGGTGTCAGGATGTCACTGTCTATTTCTCCATGGAGGAGTGGGAGTATTTAGAAGGACACAAGGATCTCTACAAGGACGTCATGATGGAGAATCAGCCGCCCCTCACATCACCGGGTAAGAGGAGACTTTATTGTGAAGGTGAAAGCAATTCGGAGACTCCACCTAGATCCCCCATCACCATATAGAAGGTCCATCTCCATTCCTCAATATAACGTCATGTTCCCAGAAAATGAGGAGGAGATACTGTACACCATATGAAAGGTCCATCTCCATATGGTTGTACCAAATTTAATGTCACAGCTGTATGAGACCGCTACAAATAGACTGACGTTTGATTCCTGAGTGTAGAACATGAAGAATAAAATGTTTGTTTTAATGAATCACATTTTTCATTCCAGTATATGGTCATGACATTCAGAATCAATAAAAGAGACATCTTACTTCATATCCAGAATTGAATAGTTTTATTGATGACTTTTCAGGAAGACACAGGGATCTCTACAAGGACATCATTGTGAAGCCATTGAGTTTCAGAAACCCACCAGGGAGATGTCCCCACCCTTTCTATTCCTGGGATTCTACACAGGAAGGTCACACCATCCCTCACCATCATCGGGTAGATAACGTTCCAGAACTTCAGTTATGACCCTGTACCATTTATGTAGTATTTATTGCACCTGCTATTTGCATTTAATAATCTGTGTTTTTTAGTGTGAAGAAGATATGGATATAAAAGCTTGGGTTAAAGAGGAAGAAGAGACACATTTGTGGGGTGATCAGCAGTCTATGGAGGAGGCTGGGATGACAGTGACAATGACAGGAAAGGAGTCTTCATTAGATTTCAGCACAGGTGAGTAATAAATGCAGAAACGGGTCTAGTAATCGGTTGCATACCCATCATTAATGTAACAGCACGTTCTCAACAAATGAGGAAAAAATATTGTACACCATATGAAAGGTCCATCTCCATTCCTCTATATGATGTCATGTTCCCAACAAATGAGGGGGAGATACTGTACACCATATGAAAGGTCCATCTCCATTCCTCAATATAACGTCATGTTCCCAACAAATGAGGAGGAGATACTGTACACCATATGAAAGGTCCATCTCCATTCCTCAATATAACGTCATGTTCCCAACAAATGAGGAGGAGATACTGTACACCATATGAAAGGTCCATCTCCATTCCTCAATATAACGTCATGTTCCCAACAAATGAGGAGGTGATACTGTACACCATATGAAAGGTCCATCTCCATTCCTCAATATAATGTCATGTTCCCAACAAATGAGGAGGTGATACTGTACACCATATGAAAGGTACATCTCCATTCCTCAATATAATGTCATGTTCCCAACAAATGAGGAGGAGATACTGTACATCATATGAAAGGTCCATCTCCATTCCTCAATATAATGTCATGTTCCCAACAAATGAGGAGGAGATACTGTACACCATATGAAAGGCCCATCTCCATTCCTCAATATAATGTCATGTTCCCAACAAATGAGGGGGAGATACTGTACACCATATAAAGGGTCCATCTCCATTCCTCAATATAATGTCATGTTCCCAACAAATGAGGGGGAGATACTGTACACCATATAAAGGGTCCATCTCCATTCCTCAATATAACGTCATGTTCCCAACAAATGAGGAGGAGATACTGTACACCATATGAAAGGTCCATCTCCATTCATCAATATAATGTCATGTTCTCAACAAATGAGGAGGAGATACTGTACACCATATGAAAGGTCCATCTCCATTCATCAATATAATGTCATGTTCTCAACAAATGAGGAGGAGATACTGTACACCATATGAAAGGTCCATCTCCATTCCTCAATATAACGTCATGTTCCCAACAAATGAGGGGGAGATACTGTACACCATATGAAAGGTCCATCTCCATTCCTCAATATAACGTCATGTTCCCAACAAATGAGGAGGAGATACTGTACACCATATGAAAGGTCCATCTCCATTCCTCAATATAACGTCATGTTCCCAACAAATGAGGAGGAGATACTGTACACCATATGAAAGGTCCATCTCTATTCCTCAATATAACGTCATGTTCCCAACAAATGAGGGGGAGATACTGTACACCATATAAAGGGTCCATCTCCATTCCTCAATATAACGTCATGTTCCCAACAAATGAGGAGGAGATACTGTACACCATATAAAGGGTCCATCTCCATTCCTCAATATAATGTCATGTTCCCAACAAATGAGGGGGAGATACTGTACACCATATGAAAGGTCCATCTCCATTCCTCAATATAACGTCATGTTCCCAACAAATGAGGGGGAGATACTGTACACCATATGAAAGGTCCATCTCCATTCCTCAATATAATGTCATGTTCCCAACAAATGAGGGGGAGATACTGTACACCATATAAAGGGTCCATCTCCATTCCTCAATATAATGTCATGTTCCCAACAAATGAGGGGGAGATACTGTACACCATATGAAAGGTCCATCTCCATTCCTCAATATAACGTCATGTTCCCAACAAATGAGGAGGAGATACTGTACACCATATGAAAGGTCCATCTCCATTCCTCAATATAATGTCATGTTCTCAACAAATGAGGAGGAGATACTGTACACCATATGAAAGGTCCATCTCCATTCCTCAATATAACGTCATGTTCCCAACAAATGAGGAGGAGATACTGTACACCATATGAAAGGTCCATCTCCATTCCTTAATATAATGTCATGTTCCCAACAAATGAGGAGGAGATACTGTACACCATATGAAAGGTCCATCTCCATTCCTCAATATAACGTCATGTTCCCAACAAATGAGGAGGAGATACTGTACACCATATGAAAGGTCCATCTCCATTCCTTAATATAATGTCATGTTCCCAACAAATGAGGGGGAGATACTGTACACCATATAAAGGGTCCATCTCCATTCCTCAATATAACGTCATGTTCCCAACAAATGAGGAGGAGATACTGTACACCATATGAAAGGTCCATCTCCATTCATCAATATAATGTCATGTTCTCAACAAATGAGGAGGAGATACTGTACACCATATGAAAGGTCCATCTCCATTCCTCAATATAATGTCATGTTCCCAACAAATGAGGAGGAGATACTGTACACCATATGAAAGGTCCATCTCCATTCCTCAATATAACGTCATGTTCCCAACAAATGAGGAGGAGATACTGTACACCATATGAAAGGTCCATCTCCATTCCTCAATATAATGTCATGTTCCCAACAAATGAGGGGGAGATACTGTACACCATATGAAAGGTCCATCTCCATTCCTCAATATAACATCATGTTCCCAACAAATAATTTGGGAATAACTCCACCCAATTTCCTCAACATTATTTCTTTTTTCTTTTTTTTTTGTTTGTTCTTATCAGATGGACCGGATGTTCAGGACACCTCAGAGGAATGTCTCATTTTATCCTCATATTATAAGGCAGAAGATAACGGCATAGCACAAGACCCTCACGAAGAAAGTCCCATCACTCAAAGACCTTCCAATGGAGACCGATCAACCGATACCGATGACTATTCCGATAAAGCACACATTATCAACCTAACTTTTCCTTCAGTGGTGGATCCACCCCCGGGTGTGTGTCGTCCTGAGGAACCTCTTAATGTTGGCTATAGATGTTCTGTATGCAATAAGTTTTTCGGAGTGCGGTCCCGTTTTGTCCTACACCAGAGACTACACAGCGGCGAGCGCCCCTTTCCGTGCTTGCAGTGCGGAAAATGTTTCACTTCGAAATCGGTTCTCATTAGGCATCAGCAACAGCACTCCGGAGTGCGCCCTTATTCGTGCTCGGAGTGCGGCAAATCCTTTACCTGGAAGTTCGGCCTGCTGAAACACGAGAGGCGGCACACCGGCGTGAGTCTTTGTTCGTGTTCCGTGTGCGGGAAAGTTTTCAGAGAGAAGGTTGACCTCGTCATGCATCAGTCGAGTCACAGAGAGGAGAGGCCTTACGGCTGCTCGGAGTGCGGGCAACGTTTTAAACGAAAGACTCATCTGACGAGCCATTTCAGGGTTCACACAGGCGAGACTTTTCAATGTTCGGAGTGCGGGAAGTGTTACACGCGGAAAAACAATCTCACTGCACACCAGAAAACGCACACAGACCAAATGTCATACGCATGTGCAGAATGAGGGAAATCTTTCATGGTGAAACAAACACAAATGGAATAGTCACGCCAAGCAAATACAGAGTGCGGGAAATGTTCCTTCTAAAAAGGTTTACTTATCAGACTGAGGAAAAAGCTTATGTTGGAAATTCTATTTTGCGTGTTAAAGAAAGTTCTTGATCGTGGGAGAAATCCTGTAAAATAAAATCCAAACTTGCCATAGGCCAGAGAGTCTGCACCAGCAACAAGATCTTTTCTCGCTAGAAGTGCGGGAAACTGTTAATGAAAAAAATATATAATCCCTATTAGTTTTACACAGATCTACTCACACTGGCCATAAGCGCCTCCCATGTCCTGAGTACAACAAATATTTTTCATAGAGGAAACCTTTGAATGTCAAACTCCACACTGTGCGAGAAATGTTTCACTTTAAAAAAAAACATCTCTTTCTATATCATAATTCTCCTGGCAAAAATGTGTGGGAAATGCTCCACCTGGAAAAAACATCCCATATAAGTCTACATCAGAATTGATCCATGCTGGCAGAAAGATGTGTGGGGAAATGTTTTACATTTAAAAAAAGATTGAATTCTGCATCGTGCTTGCATAAAGAAGTGTGGGCATTGTTTCACCCAGAAGAAAAAACATCTAATTCTACACCAGAATTCTGCCTTGCTGGCAGAAAGAAGTGCGGGAAATGTTTCACATGGAATAAAACCCATGTAATTCTTACATCAGTAAATAGACACTTGCATGGTATAGGTTGTAATTTTCTGTTCATACACCAATTGTTGTATAAAGCTTTTTTTACAAGGTGTGAATGAGTTATTTCATGTAAAGGTGGGATGAATGAGCACCTGACTGTAATTGCCTTCGTTACCAGCATACATGCCAACTGTCCCGCATTTGCTGGGACAGTCCCGCATCTTGGCCCTCTAACCTGCTGATGTGTGTTTTGGTTACTGTATATGTGGAGTAACTTAAGAAACGACAAATTAATTACGGGGATCGGGGAGGGAGTAGGCAGCCCCCGCATATTTAGAGGGTCTGGGCAGGGCCAACTAGTAAAGTGGGCATGATGGGCGGTCCTTGCATATTTCAAGTTTCACTGCCTTCGTTTTTAATATAAGAACTGGAAAGTCCTGTACCATAGGAGCTTCCCCACCAGCTGTACATACTGACCTTTCCTTCACTCCCTACAGCTGTACGTACCTTTCCTTCACTCCCTACAGCTGTATATACTGACCTTCCCTACAGCTGTACATACCTTTTCTTCACTCCCTACTGCTGTATATACAGACCTTCCCTTCACTCCCTACAGCTGTATATACTGACCTTCCCTTCATTCCCTACAGCTGTATATACTGACCTTCCCTTCACTCCCTACAGCTGTATATACCGACCTTCCCTACAGCTGTACATACCTTTTCTTCACTCCCTACAGCTGTATATACTGACCTTCCCTTCACTCCCTACAGCTGTATATACTGACCTTCCCTTCATTCCCTACAGCTGTATATACTGACCTTCCCTTCACTCCCTACAGCTGTATATACCGACCTTCCCTACAGCTGTACATACCTTTTCTTCACTCCCTACAGCTGTATATACTGACCTTCCCTTCACTCCCTACAGCTGTATATACTGACCTTCCCTTCATTCCCTACAGCTGTATATACTGACCTTCCCTTCATTCCCTACTGCTGTATATACTGACCTTCCCTTCACTCCCTACAGCTGTATATACTGACCTTCCCTTCATTCCCTACAGCTGTATATACTGACCTTCCCTTCACTCCCTACAGCTGTATATACCGACCTTCCCTACAGCTGTACATACCTTTTCTTCACTCCCTACTGCTGTATATACCGACCTTCTCTTCACTCCCTACAGCTGTACATACCTTTCCTTCACTCCCTACAGCTGTACATACCTTTCCTTCACTCCCTACTGCTGTATATACTGACCTTCCCTTCACTCCCTACAGCTGTACATACCTTTCCTTCTCTCCCTACTGCTGTATATACTGACCTTCCCTTCACTCCCTACAGCTGTATATACCGACCTTCTCTTCACTCCCTACAGCTGTACATACCTTTTCTTCACTCCCTACTGCTGAATATACCGACCTTCCCTACAGCTGTACATACCGACCTTCCCTACAGCTGTACATACCTTTTCTTCACTCCCTACTGCTGTATATACAGACCTTCCCTTCACTCCCTACTGCTGTATATACTGACCTTCCCTTCACTCCCTACAGCTGTACATACCTTTTCTTCACTCCCTACAGCTGTACATACCTTTCCTTCTCTCCCTACTGCTGTATATACAGACCTTCCCTTCACTCCCTACAGCTGTACATACCTTTCCTTCTCTCCCTACTGCTGTATATACTGACCTTCCCTTCACTCCCTACAGCTGTATATACCGACCTTCTCTTCACTCCCTACAGCTGTACATACCTTTTCTTCACTCCCTACTGCTGAATATACCGACCTTCCCTACAGCTGTACATACCGACCTTCCCTACAGCTGTACATACCTTTTCTTCACTCCCTACTGCTGTATATACAGACCTTCCCTTCACTCCCTACTGCTGTATATACTGACCTTCCCTTCACTCCCTACAGCTGTACATACCTTTTCTTCACTCCCTACAGCTGTACATACCTTTCCTTCTCTCCCTACTGCTGTATATACTGACCTTCCCTTCACTCCCTACAGCTGTATATACCGACCTTCTCTTCACTCCCTACAGCTGTACATACCTTTTCTTCACTCCCTACTGCTGAATATACCGACCTTCCCTACAGCTGTACATACCGACCTTCCCTACAGCTGTACATACCTTTTCTTCACTCCCTACTGCTGTATATACAGACCTTCCCTTCACTCCCTACTGCTGTATATACTGACCTTCCCTTCACTCCCTACAGCTGTACATACCTTTTCTTCACTCCCTACAGCTGTACATACCTTTCCTTCTCTCCCTACTGCTGTATATACTGACCTTCCCTTCACTCCCTACAGCTGTATATACCGACCTTCTCTTCACTCCCTACAGCTGTACATACCTTTTCTTCACTCCCTACTGCTAAATATACCGACCTTCCCTACAGCTGTACATACCGACCTTCCCTACAGCTGTACATACCGACCTTCCCTACAGCTGTACATACCTTTTCTTCACTCCCTACTGCTGTATATACAGACCTTCCCTTCACTCCCTACAGCTATACATACCTTTCCTTCACTCCCTACTGCTGTATATACTGGCCTTCCCTTCACTCCCTACAGCTGTACATACCTTTCCTTCTCTCCCTACTGCTGTATATACTGACCTTCCCTTCACTCCCTACAGCTGTACATACCTTTCCTTCACTCCCTACTGCTGTATATACTGACCTTCCCTTCACTCCCTACAGCTGTACATACCTTTTCTTCACTCCCTACTGCTGTATATACTGACCTTCCCTTCACTCCCTACAGCTGTACATGCCTTTTTCTTCACTCCCTACTGCTGTATATACCGACCTTCTCTTCACTCCCTACAGCTGTACATACCTTTCCTTCACTCCCTACTGCTGTATATACCGACCTTCTCTTCACTCCCTACAGCTGTACATACCTTTTCTTCACTCCCTACTGCTGTATATACCGACCTTCTCTTCACTCCCTACAGCTGTACATACCTTTCCTTCACTCCCTACTGCTGTATATACTGACCTTCCCTTCACTCCCTACAGCTGTACATACCTTTCCTTCACTCCCTACTGCTGTATATACCGACCTTCTCTTCACTCCCTACAGCTGTACATACCTTTTCTTCACTCCCTACTGCTGTATATACCGACCTTCTCTTCACTCCCTACAGCTGTACATACCTTTCCTTCACTCCCTACTGCTGTATATACCGACCTTCCCTTCACTCCCTACAGCTGTACATACCTTTCCTTCACTCCCTACTGCTGTATATACCGACCTTCTCTTCACTCCCTACAGCTGTACATACCTTTTCTTCACTCCCTACTGCTGTATATACTGACCTTCCATTCACTCCCTACAGCTGTACATACCTTTCCTTCACTCCCTACAGCTGTATATACCGACCTTCTCTTCACTCCCTACAGCTGTACATACCTTTCCTTCACTCCCTACTGCTGTATATACTGACCTTCCCTTCACTCCTTACAGCTGTATATACTGACCTTCCCTTTACTCCCTACAGCTGCACATCCGCACCTTTCCTTCACTCCCTACAGCTGTACATATCTTCCCTTGCCAGTAGAATATTAGCATGCCTTAAAAGTATTTATTTAAGAGATAAAACAATACTTCCGCCACTTTATCAAATTTTGGTTCGGTCACATCTGGAGTAATCTGTCCAGTTCTGGTCACCAGTCCTCAGGAAGGATGTGCTGAAATTAGAGAGAGTCCAGAGAAGGGTGACCAAGCTAATAATGGGACTGGAGGACTTCAGTTATGGAGGATGGAGGAACTCGGTTATGAAGGGTGGAGGACCTCAGTTATGGAAGATTGACGACCTCTGTTATAAAGGGTGGAGGACCACAGTTATGAAGGGTGGAGGACCACAGTTATGAAGGGTGGAGGACCTAATTTATGGAGGATGGAGGACCTCAGTTATGGAGGATGGAGGACCTCAATTATGAGGAACAACTACAAACATTAAACTTATTCTCCCTGGGGAAGAGACGCTTAATAGGAGATATGATAGCGATATACAAATATCATAATGGCGATTCCAACATTGGAAGGAAACTATTCAGTCTTAGGAAGACACGTGGCCACTCAATGTAGTTGGACGAGAAAAGGTTCAACCTTAAACTGCGTAAGGTTGTTTTTTTTTTACTGTTAGAGCGGTGAGGATGGAACTCACTTCGACAATCAGTGGTTGCTATGGGTAATGTTGCTGATTTCAAAAAATTATTTGAAGGACATCTTTTTGAACACAATATACAGGGATATGGGAAGTCGTAGAGATATCACACACAGGTTGAACTGGATGGACTGATGTCTTTATTAGACATGTGCAATTCATTTCGGTCCGAATATAAATTCAGACAGATTTTTGGTTATTCGGATGTATCTGAATCTCCAAATGAAATAGTAACGAATTTTGTTTTTTATTCGTTTTCGAACGAATTCCAAATTTTTGGAACGATTCTAATTCAGATTGGTCGAAGAATGATCGACCGATTCAAATTCTGTGTGAAGAATAGCTGGTTGTTAAGGAGAGTGGACTAGGAAGCCGGTTGCTGCGTCCTTCACAACCGATGAGTCATCAGCTGTCAGTGGGCTTCCTTACTGACAGCTAAAATGTAAACAAAATATTGCCGGCAATGAAAATTTCAGGAAATAAAACCAGCGTGGTGCCCCCCCCCCCCCCCCAGTCCATACCAGGTCCTTCAGGTCTGGTATAGATTTTAAGAAGAACACTATGCCAAAATTTCAAAGAAAAACGGCCTGGGGTCCCCTCCGAACTCCATACCTGACCCTTGTCCCAGCATGCAGTCCGCCCCCAAACAACATGTCATTAACATGGGGGGGGGGGTACTCCTACTCATTCACCAAAAGAGTGTAAAAAGTGAATAAAGACACTACATGAGTTTTTGACACTTCATTTTTAAAAAATATAAAAACAATGTAGATCCATCATCATTCACCCAGCCCGCCGCACCGCCGAACCCGGAAAAAGAAGAAAAAAAACCCGGTCTCGTCGAAGGCTCCTGCCCTCTGCCTGCGCCTCCGTCTGACATGTCCTAACTAATGGACAGAGTCACCCAATGAAGTAATAAGATGACCCCGCCCCTTGTGATGTGATCAACCCAGCGTGCTCCAGTCCATGATGTCACGAGGGGGCGGGACCACCCAGTTACGTTGCCGGGTGGCCTCGCCCATTAGCTACTTAAGAACTGTCAGATGGAGGAGCAGGCAGAGGGTGGGAACCTTCGACATGACCAGAGGTTTTTTTTTTCCGGGTGTAATGGGTGTCGTGATTGACAATGGATCCACATCGGGGGACATTTTTTTTTAATAAAGGAATCTACTTGTCAAAAACCCGTCTTGCGTCTACTAACTTTTTTGGTGAATGGGTAGAGGTACTTTGTACCCAATACTCATTCACATGGGGGGGGGGGGCTGGGATATGGGGGCCCCCTTGTTAAAGGGGGCTTCCAGATTCCAATAAGTCCCTCGCCCACAGACCCTCACAACCACCAGCCAGGGTTGTGGGGAAGAGGCCGTTTTCCCCCATCAACATGTGGACAAAGTGCTTTGGGGTCCACATCTTCCATGCTCCAAATCGCCCCCCCATGTTGAGGGCATGTGGCTTGGTATGATTTAGGAGGGGGCGCTCGCTTGTCCCCCATCCTTTCCTGACCTGCCGGGCTGCATGCTCTGATAAGGGTCTGGTATGGATTTTGGGGGGGACCCATGCAATTTTTTTTTATTTTGGCGTGGGGTTCCCCTTAAAATCCACACCAGACCCGAAGGGCCTGGTATGGCTTGGGGGGGAAACCTCATGCTGGTTTTTTTCCTGACTTTTTCATTCCTGACTTTTTCATTCCTGGTCCTTCACAATCGGTTGTGAAGGACCCGGTGACCAGCTTCCCGCCCCGCTGCTTAACAACCAGCAATTCTTCACACAGAATTCGAATCGGCCGATCATTTTTTAAACGATCCGAATTCAAATCATTTTGAAAATTTGGAGTTCGTTAGAAAACTATTAAACAAAATTAAATTAAACAAAATTAATTCCGAAACAAATCAAAATTAGGAACAAAGAATCCGAAATGAAAGAAATGTTTCCGTTCTGCACATGTCCAGTCTTTATACATGTGACTATCATCTATATCAGGGCTCTCCAAACATTCTAAACAAAGGGCCGGTTTATTGTCCCATCAGACTCTTGGAGGGCCGGACTTTGGCAAGCGGGGGGGTGGAAATTTTCCTGGCATCAGTGGGACTAAACATATGGTATTAGGGGGAGAAATAGTGCCCCATCATTGGTATCATAGGGAGGAATAGTGGCCCATTAGTGGTGTCAGTGGGAGAAATAGTTCTCCACTGTCAGTGTCAGATGTCAGAATAGTGTCTCGTATCAGTGGGAGGGATACTGCCCCAAGGGCCGGATAAAGGCAAGCAAAGGGCCTCGGGCCGCAGTTTGGAGACCACTGATATATATGTTTTGGAGATGAACATGAGACATTCCAATGTTTTATCATTTTATTCTGAACGTTTCCTGTATTTATTGATCTTTATCCAAAATGTGTAACGAGATAAGTAATATACATAGCTGGGACACAACATGCATTCACTCTATGATAGACCGCTGCAATTTATCTATCCTGCCAGGAGGGTGCAAACACAATCTACAGACAGGAAGTGATGTCATGTATAAAAAGGAGGTTCTGGGTGAGAGGTGAGTCAGGAGGAAGTAGAGAGGAGACATTACTGGAACTGGCAGCAGAGGAGGTAATAAGATCTTATTTTATATTTACACCCAGTAACCCCCCCCCGTCATGTCCGTCCTCTTCCTCCATAGTCACTCTGATGTTTTTTATCTCCAGCAGATGATGATACACAAAAAATTTTATATAGAATTTTACTTTAGAAAGTACAGTCTAAGTATAGAGCCATTTATCAAACTGTACATTGAAAGATGCTGGATTATAGCATACAAACGGGGTCAGTAATAGGTATAAGACGACGGCAAAAGTTTTGGAACTAATGAGGAACTCTGGAAGACATTTAATTATCCCAGAAAATTCCAAATAATTCTGAGGTTATTATCCATCTACAGATTGGAATGTACGATGAGGACCACATCAAAAATGGATGAGGACCAAAGTCACGTGACCGAGAAGATAATAAATCTCACACTGGAGATCATCTACCTGCTGACTGGAGAGGTGAGGAGGATTCTGGGAGGTCACATGACATCACTCTTATCTCTATTAATAAAACACAGACCTGACGGGAGAGGTGAGGAGGATTCTGTGAGGTCACATGACATCACTCTTATCTCTATTAATAAAACACAGACCTGACCAGGGCAGTGAGGAGGATTCTGGGAGGTCACATGACATCACTCTTATCTCTATTAATAAAACACAGACCTGACCGGAGAGGTGAGGAGGATTCTGTGAGGTCACATGACATCACTCTTATCTCTATTAATAAAACATAGACCTGAGCGGAGAGGTGAGGAGGATTTTGGGAGGTCACATGACATCACTCTTATCTCTATAAATAAAATACAGACCTGACCGGAGAGGTGAGGAGGATTCTGGGAGGTCACATGACATCACTCTTATCTCTATTAATAAAATACAGACCTGACCGGAGAGGTGAGGAGGATTCTGGGAGGTCACATGACATCACTCTTATCTCTAGTAATAAAACACAGACCTGACCGGAGAGGTGAGGAGGATTCTGTGAGGTCACATGACATCACTCTTATCTCTATTAATAAAACATAGACCTGAGCGGAGAGGTGAGGAGGATTTTGGGAGGTCACATGACATCACTCTTATCTCTATTAATAAAACACAGACCTGACCGGAGAGGTGAGGAGGATTCTGGGAGGTCACATGACATCACTCTTATCTCTATTAATAAAACACAGACCTGACCGGAGAGGTGAGGAGGATTCTGTGAGGTCACATGACATCACTCTTATCTCTATTAATAAAACATAGACCTGAGCGGAGAGGTGAGGAGGATTTTGGGAGGTCACATGACATCACTCTTATCTCTAATAATAAAACACAGACCTGAGCGGAGAGGTGGGGAGGATTCTGGGAGATCACATGACGTCACTCTTATCTCTATTAATAAAACACAGACCTGACCGGAGAGGTGAGGAGGATTCTGGGAGTGACATAATATTACTTTTTTCCTTATTACAGAGTTTTCCTCTAGTGCAGTCTGGTGACCGGGTGACCATCACAGTGCCTTCAGCTCATTCCCTCGCACCCGAAAGAAATGACAAGAGGATGTTAGAAGTCATCCAGAAGATGATGGAGCTGCTGACAGGAGAGGTGAGCGGTGCCGGGAATTCTGGGACATTATCCAGTAACAGACAAGGGATGTGTCTGGATGGTGACTGTATCATTGTGTGTGTCAGGTTCCTATAAGGTGTCAGGATGTCACTGTCTATTTCTCCATGGAGGAGTGGGAGTATTTAGAAGGACACAAGGATCTCTACAAGGACGTTATGATGGAGAATCAGCCGCCCCTCACATCTCCGGGTAAGAGGAGACTAAATTAAAGCTGGAATAACCAGCATAATAATGAGGGAAATTGTAACTGAATAAGAAATTTCTGAGCAGTTTGATATAAACATGTAATGTCTTATGAGCATGAAAGACTATTCAGAATCCCCATTTCTGTCCATAAGAACATCATCAATGTACCTTCAACAATACCTAATATGGCAAACAAGTGAAGAGTAAGAATTGTATGTGGTAGACCAATATCCAGTCCTCATCAGGCGAATACAATCTCTCTATATGCCACACTACCCACTGTTTCCAATATAGTGTACACCATCTCCATTCCTTAATACAGTATATTGTCATGTCCCCAACAAATGAGGAGGAGATACTGTACATCATATGAAAGGTCCATCTCTATTCCTCAAAATAACGTCATGTTCCAAACAAATGCGTTCAATAAGGAAAAAATTTGAGGAGACTAATGCCGCGTACACACGATCGTTTTTAATGTCATTTAAAAAAAAATAAGTTTTTCTCAACGTGATTTTTCATGTTTCCTCTCAAGCCTGCCTTGCATACACACGTTCATTAAAAAAAACGCTTGAGCAAAGCGCAGTGACGTACAACACGTACGACGGCACTATAAAGGGGAAGTTCCGTTCGGATGGCGCCACCCTTCATGTTAGTAAAGTTTGTTGAGCGACGATTCACGCTTTTCAGCCTTGTGCTTTTCAGTCCGTTACAGCGTGACGAATGTGCTATCTCCATTACAAACGCTAGTTTTACCAGAACGAGCGCTCCCGTCTCATACTTGATTCTGAGCATGCACGTTTCTTTTCCCCTCGTAAAAGCATACACACTACCGTTTTTTACAACGTTAAAAAAAACTACGAGAAAAAATAGAGCAGGTTCTAATTTTTTTAGGCCATTTTCACGTCGTTAAAAAATGCTCTGGAGCATACATACGATTGGTTTTAATGGCCATTTTTAAAAATGGCATTTTTAACGTCATGAAAAACGATCGTGTGTACGCGGCATTAGAGGATGACCATAACAACATCATCGATGTATCTACTCCACAGCTAAATGTTCCATATAATAGGGTCCATCTCCATTCCTCAATATAACGTCATGTTCCCAACAAATGAGAAGGAGATACTGTACACCATATGAAAGGTCCATCTCCATTCCTCAATATAACGTCATGTTACCAACAAATGAGGGGGAGATACTGTACATCATATGAAAGGTCCATCTCCATTCCTCAATATAACGTCATGTTCCCAACAAATGCGGGGGAGATACTGTACACCATATGAAAGGTCCATCTCCATTCCTCAATATAACGTCATGTTACCAACAAATGAGGGGGAGATACTGTACATCATATGAAAGGTCCATCTCCATTCCTCAATATAACGTCATGTTCCCAACAAATGAGGGGGAGATACTGTACACCATATGAAAGGTCCATCTCCATTCCTCAATATAATGTCATGTTCCCAACAAATGAGGGGGAGATACTGTACATCATATGAAAGGTCCATCTCCATTCCTCAATATAACGTCATGTTACCAACAAATGAGGGGGAGATACTGTACACCATATGAAAGGTCCATCTCCATTCCTCAATATAATGTCATGTTCCCAACAAATGAGGGGGAGATACTGTACACCATATGAAAGGTCCATCTCCATTCCTCAATATAATGTCATGTTCCCAACAAATGAGGAGGAGATACTGTACACCATATGAAAGGTCCATCTCCATTCCTCAATATAACGTCATGAATCTGCAGTAATGTTTCATGCCCTGTCTGTTCTCAACAAATGAGGAGGAGATACTGTACACCATATGAAAGGTCCATCTCCATTCCTCAATATAACGTCATGTTACCAACAAATGAGGGGGAGATACTGTACACCATATGAAAGGTCCATCTCCATTCCTCAATATAATGTCATGTTCCCAACAAATGAGGGGGAGATACTGTACACCATATGAAAGGTCCATCTCCATTCCTCAATATAACGTCATGAATCTGCAGTAATGTTTCATGCCCTGTCTGTTCCCAACAAACGAGGAGGAGATACTGTACACCATATGAAAGGTCCATCTCCATTCCTTAATATAACGTCATGTTCCCAACAAATGAGGGGGAGATACTGTACACCATATGAAAGGTCCATCTCCATTCCTCAATATAACGTCATGAATCTGCAGTAATGTTTCATGCCCTGTCTGTTCCCAACAGACGAGGAGGAGATACTGTACACCATATGAAAGGTCCATTTTCATTCCTCGATATAACGTCATGTTCCCAACAAATGAGGAGGAGATACTGTACACCATATGAAAGGTCCATCTCCATTCCTCAATATAATGTCATGTTCCCAACAAATGAGGGGGAGATACTGTACACCATATGAAAGGTCCATCTCCATTCCTCAATATAACGTCATGAATCTGCAGTAATGTTTCATGCCCTGTCTGTTCCCAACAAACGAGGAGGAGATACTGTACACCATATGAAAGGTCCATTTTCATTCCTCGATATAACGTCATGTTCCCAACAAATGAGGAGGAGATACTGTACACCATATGAAAGGTGCATTTTCATTCCTCGATATAACGTCATGTTCCCAACAAATGAGGAGGAGATACTGTACACCATATGAAAGGTCCATCTCCATTTCCCAATATAATGTCATGTTCCCAACAAATGAGGAGGAGATGCTGTACACCATATGAAAGGTCTATCTCCATTCCCCAATATAATGTCATGTTCCCAACAAATGAGGAGGAGATGCTGTACACCATATGAAAGGTCCATCTTCATTCCTCAATATAACGTCATGTTCCAACAAATGAGGAGGAGATACTGTACACCATATGAAAGGTCCATCTCCATTCCTCAATATAATGTCATGTTCCCAACAAATGAGGGGGAGATACTGTACACCATATGAAAGGTCCATTTCCATTCCTCAATATAACGTCATGTTCCCAACAAATGAGGAGGAGATACTGTACACCATATGAAAGGTCCATCTCCATTCCTCAATATAACGTCATGTTCCCAACAAATGAGGAGGAGATACTGTACACCATATGAAAGGTCCATCTCCATTCCTCAATATAACGTCATGTTCCCAACAAATGAGAGGGAGATACTGTACACCATATGAAAGGTCCATCTCCATTCCTCAATATAGCGTCATGTTCCCAACAAATGAGGAGGAGATACTGTACACCATATGAAAGGTCCATCTCCATTCCTCAATATAACGTCATGTTCCCAACAAATGAGGGGGAGATACTGTACACCATATGAAAGGTCCATCTCCATTCCTCAATATAACGTCATGTTCCCAACAAATGAGGGGGAGATACTGTACACCATATGAAAGGTCCATCTCCATTCCTCAATATAACGTCATGTTCCCAACAAATGAGGGGGAGATACTGTACACCATATGAAAGGTCCATCTCCATTCCTCAATATAGCGTCATGTTCCCAACAAATGAGGAGGAGATACTGTACACCATATGAAAGGTCCATCTCCATTCCTCAATATAATGTCATGAATCTGCAGTAATGTTTCATGCCCTGTCTGTTCCCAACAAACGAGGAGGAGATACTGTACACCATATGAAAGGTCCATTTTCATTCCTCGATATAACGTCATGTTCCCAACAAATGAGGAGGAGATGCTGTACACCATATGAAAGGTCCATCTCCATTCCTCAATATAATGTCATGTTCCCAACAAATGGGGAGATACTGTACACCATATGAAAGGTCCATCTCCATTCCTCAATATAATGTCATGTTCCCAACAAATGAGGAGGAGATGCTGTACACCATATGAAAGGTCCATCTCCATTCCTCAATATAACGTCATGTTCCCAACAAATGAGGAGGAGATACTGTACACCATATGAAAGGTCCATCTCCATTCCTCAATATAATGTCATGTTCCCAACAAATGAGGAGGAGATACTGTACACCATATGAAAGGTCCATCTCCATTCCTCAATATAACGTCATGTTCCCAACAAATGAGGAGGAGATACTGTACACCATATGAAAGGTCCATCTCCATTCCTCAATATAACGTCATGTTCCCAACAAATGAGGGGGAGATACTGTACACCATATGAAAGGTCCATCTCCATTCCTCAATATAACGTCATGTTCCCAACAAATGAGGAGGAGATACTGTACACCATATGAAAGGTCCATCTCCATTCCTCAATATAACGTCATGTTCCCAACAAATTAGGAGGAGATACTGTACACCATATGAAAGGTCCATCTCCATTCCTCAATATAACGTCATGTTCCCAACAAATGAGGAGGAGATACTGTACACCATATGAAAGGTCCATCTCCATTCCTCAATATAACGTCATGTTCCCAACAAATTAGGAGGAGATACTGTACACCATATGAAAGGTCCATCTCCATTCCTCAATATAACATCATGTTCCCAACAAATGAGGGGGAGATACTGTACACCATATGAAAGGTCCATCTCCATTCCTCAATATAATGTCATGTTCCCAACAAATGAGGAGGAGATACTGTACACCATATGAAAGGTCCATCTCCATTCCTCAATATAACGTCATGAATCTGCAGTAATGTTTCATGCCCTGTCTGTTCTCAACAAATGAGGAGGAGATACTGTACACCATATGAAGGGTCCATCTCCATTCCTCAATATAACGTCATGTTACCAACAAATGAGGGGGAGATACTGTACACCATATGAAAGGTCCATCTCCATTCCTCAATATAATGTCATGTTCCCAACAAATGAGGGGGAGATACTGTACACCATATGAAAGGTCCATCTCCACTCCTCAATATAACGTCATGAATCTGCAGTAATTTTTCATGCCCTGTCTGTTCCCAACAAACGAGGAGGAGATACTGTACACCATATGAAAGGTCCATTTTCATTCCTCGATATAACGTCATGTTCCCAACAAATGAGGAGGAGATACTGTACACCATATGAAAGGTCCATCTCCATTCCTCAATATAACGTCATGAATCTGCAGTAATGTTTCATGCCCTGTCTGTTCCCAACAAATGAGGAGGAGATACTGTACACCATATGAAAGGTCCATCTCCATTCCTCAATATAACGTCATGTTCCCAACAAATGAGGGGGAGATACTGTACACCATATGAAAGGTCCATCTCCATTCCTCAATATAACGTCATGTTCCCAACAAATGAGGAGGAGATACTGTACACCATATGAAAGGTCCATCTCCATTCCTCAATATAACGTCATGTTCCCAACAAATGAGGAGGAGATACCGTACACCATATGAAAGGTCCATCTCCATTCCTCAATATAACGTCATGTTCCCAACAAATGAGGGGGAGATACTGTACACCATATGAAAGGTCCATCTCCATTCCTCAATATAACGTCATGTTCCCAACAAATGAGGGGGAGATACTGTACACCATATGAAAGGTCCATCTCCATTCCTCAATATAGCGTCATGTTCCCAACAAATGAGGAGGAGATACTGTACACCATATGAAAGGTCCATCTCCATTCCTCAATATAATGTCATGAATCTGCAGTAATGTTTCATGCCCTGTCTGTTCCCAACAAACGAGGAGGAGATACTGTACACCATATGAAAGGTCCATTTTCATTCCTCGATATAACGTCATGTTCCCAACAAATGAGGAGGAGATACTGTACACCATATGAAAGGTACATCTCCATTCCTCAATATAATGTCATGTTCCCAACAAATGAGGGGGAGATACTGTACACCATATGAAAGGTCCATCTCCATTCCTCAATATAACGTCATGAATCTGCAGTAATGTTTCATGCCCTGTCTGTTCCCAACAAACGAGGAGGAGATACTGTACACCATATGAAAGGTACATCTCCATTCCCCAATATAATGTCATGTTCCCAACAAATGAAGAGGAGATGCTGTACACCATATGAAAGGTCCATCTCCATTCCTCAATATAACGTCATGTTCCCAACAAATGAGGAGGAGATACTGTACACCATATGAAAGGTCCATCTCCATTCCTCAATATAATGTCATGTTCCCAACAAATGAGGGGGAGATACTGTACACCATATGAAAGGTCCATCTCCATTCCTCAATATAACGTCATGTTCCCAACAAATGAGGAGGAGATACTGTACACCATATGAAAGGTCCATCTCCATTCCTCAATATAACGTCATGTTCCCAACAAATGAGGAGGAGATACTGTACACCATATGAAAGGTCCATCTCCATTCCTCAATATAACGTCATGTTCCCAACAAATGAGGGGGAGATACTGTACACCATATGAAAGGTCCATCTCCATTCCTCAATATAACGTCATGTTCCCAACAAATGAGGGGGAGATACTGTACACCATATGAAAGGTCCATCTCCATTCCTCAATATAATGTCATGTTCCCAACAAATGAGGAGGAGATACTGTACACCATATGAAAGGTCCATCTCCATTCCTCAATATAACGTCATGAATCTGCAGTAATGTTTCATGCCCTGTCTGTTCTCAACAAATGAGGAGGAGATACTGTACACCATATGAAAGGTCCATCTCCATTCCTCAATATAATGTCATGTTCCCAACAAATGAGGGGGAGATACTGTACACCATATGAAAGGTCCATCTCCATTCCTCAATATAACGTCATGAATCTGCAGTAATGTTTCATGCCCTGTCTGTTCCCAACAAACGAGGAGGAGATACTGTACACCATATGAAAGGTCCATTTTCATTCCTCGATATAATGTCATGTTCCCAACAAATGAGGGGGAGATACTGTACACCATATGAAAGGTGCATTTTCATTCCTCGATATAACGTCATGTTCCCAACAAATGAGGAGGAGATACTGTTCACCATATGAAAGGTCATCTCCATTCCTCAATATAACGTCATGAATCTGCAGTAATGTTTCATGCCCTGTCTGTTCCCAACAAACGAGGAGGAGATACTGTACACCATATGAAAGGTCCATTTTCATTCCTCGATATAATGTCATGTTCCCAACAAATGAGGGGGAGATACTGTACACCATATGAAAGGTCCATCTCCATTCCTCAATATAATGTCATGTTCCCAACAAATGAGGAGGAGATACTGTACACTATATGAAAGGTCCATCTCCATTCCTCAATATAACGTCATGTTCCCAACAAATGAGGAGGAGATACTGTACACCATATGAAAGGTCCATCTTCATTCCTCAATATAACGTCATGAATCTGCAGTAATGTTTCATGCCCTGTCTGTTCCCAACAAACGAGGAGGAGATACTGTACACCATATGAAAGGTCCATTTTCATTCCTCGATATAACGTCATGTTCCCAACAAATGAGGAGGAGATACTGTACACCATATGAAAGGTCCATCTCCATTCCTCAATATAATGTCATGTTCCCAACAAATGAGGGGGAGATACTGTACACCATATGAAAGGTCCATCTCCATTCCTCAATATAACGTCATGAATCTGCAGTAATGTTTCATGCCCTGTCTGTTCCCAACAAACGAGGAGGAGATACTGTACACCATATGAAAGGTCCATTTTCATTCCTCGATATAACGTCATGTTCCCAACAAATGAGGAGGAAATACTGTACACCATATGAAAGGAGCATTTTCATTCCTCGATATAACGTCATGTTCCCAACAAATGAGGAGGAGATACTGTACACCATATGAAAGGTCCATCTCCATTCCTCAATATAATGTCATGTTCCCAACAAATGAGGAGGAGATGCTGTACACCATATGAAAGGTCCATCTCCATTCCTCAATATAATGTCATGTTCCCAACAAATGAGGAGGAGATACTGTACACTATATGAAAGGTCCATCTCCATTCCTCAATATAACGTCATGTTCCCAACAAATGAGGAGGAGATACTGTACACCATATGAAAGGTCCATCTCCATTCCTCAATATAACGTCATGAATCTGGAGTAATGTTTCATGCCCTGTCTGTTCCCAACAAATGAGGAGGAGATACTGTACACCAGGGATATGCAATTAGCGGACCTCCAGCTGTTGCAAAACTACAAATCCCATCATGCCTCTGCCTCTGGGTCTCATGCTTGCTGCTGTCAGAGTCTCGCTATGCCTCATGGGACTTGTAGTTTGGCAACAGCTGGAGGTCCGCTAATTGCATATCCCTGCTGTACACCATATGAAAGGTCCATCTCCATTCCTCAATATAACGTCATGAATCTGCAGTAATGTTTCATGCCCTGTCTGTTCCCAACAAATGAGGAGGAGATACTGTACACCATATGAAAGGTCCATCTCCATTCCTCAATATAACGTCATGTTCCCAACAAATGAGGGGGAGATACTGTACACCATATGAAAGGTCCATCTCCATTCCTCAATATAACGTCATGTTCCCAACAAATGAGGAGGAGATACTGTACACCATATGAAAGGTCCATCTCCATTCCTCAATATAACGTCATGTTCCCAACAAATGAGGAGGAGATACCGTACACCATATGAAAGGTCCATCTCCATTCCTCAATATAACGTCATGTTCCCAACAAATGAGGGGGAGATACTGTACACCATATGAAAGGTCCATCTCCATTCCTCAATATAACGTCATGTTCCCAACAAATGAGGAGGAGATACTGTACACCATATGAAAGGTCCATCTCCATTCCTCAATATAACGTCATGAATCTGGAGTAATGTTTCATGCCCTGTCTGTTCCCAACAAATGAGGAGGAGATACTGTACACCAGGGATATGCAATTAGCGGACCTCCAGCTGTTGCAAAACTACAAATCCCATCATGCCTCTGCCTCTGGGTCTCATGCTTGCTGCTGTCAGAGTCTCGCTATGCCTCATGGGACTTGTAGTTTGGCAACAGCTGGAGGTCCGCTAATTGCATATCCCTGCTGTACACCATATGAAAGGTCCATCTCCATTCCTCAATATAACGTCATGAATCTGCAGTAATGTTTCATGCCCTGTCTGTTCCCAACAAATGAGGAGGAGATACTGTACACCATATGAAAGGTCCATCTCCATTCCTCAATATAACGTCATGTTCCCAACAAATGAGGGGGAGATACTGTACACCATATGAAAGGTCCATCTCCATTCCTCAATATAACGTCATGTTCCCAACAAATGAGGAGGAGATACTGTACACCATATGAAAGGTCCATCTCCATTCCTCAATATAACGTCATGTTCCCAACAAATGAGGAGGAGATACCGTACACCATATGAAAGGTCCATCTCCATTCCTCAATATAACGTCATGTTCCCAACAAATGAGGGGGAGATACTGTACACCATATGAAAGGTCCATCTCCATTCCTCAATATAACGTCATGTTCCCAACAAATGAGGGGGAGATACTGTACACCATATGAAAGGTCCATCTCCATTCCTCAATATAGCGTCATGTTCCCAACAAATGAGGAGGAGATACTGTACACCATATGAAAGGTCCATCTCCATTCCTCAATATAATGTCATGAATCTGCAGTAATGTTTCATGCCCTGTCTGTTCCCAACAAACGAGGAGGAGATACTGTACACCATATGAAAGGTCCATTTTCATTCCTCGATATAACGTCATGTTCCCAACAAATGAGGAGGAGATACTGTACACCATATGAAAGGTACATCTCCATTCCTCAATATAATGTCATGTTCCCAACAAATGAGGGGGAGATACTGTACACCATATGAAAGGTCCATCTCCATTCCTCAATATAACGTCATGAATCTGCAGTAATGTTTCATGCCCTGTCTGTTCCCAACAAACGAGGAGGAGATACTGTACACCATATGAAAGGTCCATTTTCATTCCTCGATATAACGTCATGTTCCCAACAAATGAGGAGGAGATACTGTACACCATATGAAAGGTCCATCTCCATTCCTCAATATAATGTCATGTTCCCAACAAATGAGGAGGAGATACTGTACACCATATGAAAGGTCCATCTCCAATTCCCAATATAATGTCATGTTCCCAACAAATGAGGAGGAGATGCTGTACACCATATGAAAAGTCTATCTCCATTCCCCAATATAATGTCATGTTCCCAACAAATGAAGAGGAGATGCTGTACACCATATGAAAGGTCCATCTCCATTCCTCAATATAACGTCATGTTCCCAACAAATGAGGAGGAGATACTGTACACCATATGAAAGGTCCATCTCCATTCCTCAATATAATGTCATGTTCCCAACAAATGAGGGGGAGATACTGTACACCATATGAAAGGTCCATCTCCATTCCTCAATATAACGTCATGTTCCCAACAAATGAGGAGGAGATACTGTACACCATATGAAAGGTCCATCTCCATTCCTCAATATAACGTCATGTTCCCAACAAATGAGGAGGAGATACTGTACACCATATGAAAGGTCCATCTCCATTCCTCAATATAACGTCATGTTCCCAACAAATGAGGGGGAGATACTGTACACCATATGAAAGGTCCATCTCCATTCCTCAATATAACGTCATGTTCCCAACAAATGAGGGGGAGATACTGTACACCATATGAAAGGTCCATCTCCATTCCTCAATATAATGTCATGTTCCCAACAAATGAGGAGGAGATACTGTACACCATATGAAAGGTCCATCTCCATTCCTCAATATAACGTCATGAATCTGCAGTAATGTTTCATGCCCTGTCTGTTCTCAACAAATGAGGAGGAGATACTGTACACCATATGAAAGGTCCATCTCCATTCCTCAATATAATGTCATGTTCCCAACAAATGAGGGGGAGATACTGTACACCATATGAAAGGTCCATCTCCATTCCTCAATATAACGTCATGAATCTGCAGTAATGTTTCATGCCCTGTCTGTTCCCAACAAACGAGGAGGAGATACTGTACACCATATGAAAGGTCCATTTTCATTCCTCGATATAATGTCATGTTCCCAACAAATGAGGGGGAGATACTGTACACCATATGAAAGGTGCATTTTCATTCCTCGATATAACGTCATGTTCCCAACAAATGAGGAGGAGATACTGTTCACCATATGAAAGGTCATCTCCATTCCTCAATATAACGTCATGAATCTGCAGTAATGTTTCATGCCCTGTCTGTTCCCAACAAACGAGGAGGAGATACTGTACACCATATGAAAGGTCCATTTTCATTCCTCGATATAATGTCATGTTCCCAACAAATGAGGGGGAGATACTGTACACCATATGAAAGGTCCATCTCCATTCCTCAATATAATGTCATGTTCCCAACAAATGAGGAGGAGATACTGTACACTATATGAAAGGTCCATCTCCATTCCTCAATATAACGTCATGTTCCCAACAAATGAGGAGGAGATACTGTACACCATATGAAAGGTCCATCTCCATTCCTCAATATAACGTCATGAATCTGCAGTAATGTTTCATGCCCTGTCTGTTCCCAACAAACGAGGAGGAGATACTGTACACCATATGAAAGGTCCATTTTCATTCCTCGATATAACGTCATGTTCCCAACAAATGAGGAGGAGATACTGTACACCATATGAAAGGTCCATCTCCATTCCTCAATATAATGTCATGTTCCCAACAAATGAGGGGGAGATACTGTACACCATATGAAAGGTCCATCTCCATTCCTCAATATAACGTCATGAATCTGCAGTAATGTTTCATGCCCTGTCTGTTCCCAACAAACGAGGAGGAGATACTGTACACCATATGAAAGGTCCATTTTCATTCCTCGATATAACGTCATGTTCCCAACAAATGAGGAGGAAATACTGTACACCATATGAAAGGAGCATTTTCATTCCTCGATATAAAGTCATGTTCCCAACAAATGAGGAGGAGATACTGTACACCATATGAAAGGTCCATCTCCATTCCTCAATATAATGTCATGTTCCCAACAAATGAGGAGGAGATGCTGTACACCATATGAAAGGTCCATCTCCATTCCTCAATATAACGTCATGAATCTGGAGTAATGTTTCATGCCCTGTCTGTTCCCAACAAATGAGGAGGAGATACTGTACACCAGGGATATGCAATTAGCGGACCTCCAGCTGTTGCAAAACTACAAATCCCATCATGCCTCTGCCTCTGGGTCTCATGCTTGTTGCTGTCAGAGTCTCGCTATGCCTCATGGGACTTGTAGTTTGGCAACAGCTGGAGGTCCGCTAATTGCATATCCCTGCTGTACACCATATGAAAGGTCCATCTCCATTCCTCAATATAACGTCATGAATCTGCAGTAATGTTTCATGCCCTGTCTGTTCCCAACAAATGAGGAGGAGATACTGTACACCATATGAAAGGTCCATCTCCATTCCTCAATATAACGTCATGTTCCCAACAAATGAGGGGGAGATACTGTACACCATATGAAAGGTCCATCTCCATTCCTCAATATAACGTCATGTTCCCAACAAATGAGGAGGAGATACTGTACACCATATGAAAGGTCCATCTCCATTCCTCAATATAACGTCATGTTCCCAACAAATGAGGAGGAGATACCGTACACCATATGAAAGGTCCATCTCTATTCCTCAATATAACGTCATGTTCCCAACAAATGAGGAGGAGATACCGTACACCATATGAAAGGTCCATCTCCATTCCTCAATATAACGTCATGTTCCCAACAAATGAGGGGGAGATACTGTACACCATATGAAAGGTCCATCTCCATTCCTCAATATAACGTCATGTTCCCAACAAATGAGGAGGAGATACTGTACACCATATGAAAGGTCCATCTCCATTCCTCAATATAACGTCATGAATCTGGAGTAATGTTTCATGCCCTGTCTGTTCCCAACAAATGAGGAGGAGATACTGTACACCAGGGATATGCAATTAGCGGACCTCCAGCTGTTGCAAAACTACAAATCCCATCATGCCTCTGCCTCTGGGTCTCATGCTTGCTGCTGTCAGAGTCTCGCTATGCCTCATGGGACTTGTAGTTTGGCAACAGCTGGAGGTCCGCTAATTGCATATCCCTGCTGTACACCATATGAAAGGTCCATCTCCATTCCTCAATATAACGTCATGAATCTGCAGTAATGTTTCATGCCCTGTCTGTTCCCAACAAATGAGGAGGAGATACTGTACACCATATGAAAGGTCCATCTCCATTCCTCAATATAACGTCATGTTCCCAACAAATGAGGGGGAGATACTGTACACCATATGAAAGGTCCATCTCCATTCCTCAATATAACGTCATGTTCCCAACAAATGAGGAGGAGATACTGTACACCATATGAAAGGTCCATCTCCATTCCTCAATATAACGTCATGTTCCCAACAAATGAGGAGGAGATACCGTACACCATATGAAAGGTCCATCTCCATTCCTCAATATAACGTCATGTTCCCAACAAATGAGGGGGAGATACTGTACACCATATGAAAGGTCCATCTCCATTCCTCAATATAACGTCATGTTCCCAACAAATGAGGGGGAGATACTGTACACCATATGAAAGGTCCATCTCCATTCCTCAATATAGAGTCATGTTCCCAACAAATGAGGAGGAGATACTGTACACCATATGAAAGGTCCATCTCCATTCCTCAATATAATGTCATGAATCTGCAGTAATGTTTCATGCCCTGTCTGTTCCCAACAAACGAGGAGGAGATACTGTACACCATATGAAAGGTCCATTTTCATTCCTCGATATAACGTCATGTTCCCAACAAATGAGGAGGAGATACTGTACACCATATGAAAGGTACATCTCCATTCCTCAATATAATGTCATGTTCCCAACAAATGAGGGGGAGATACTGTACACCATATGAAAGGTCCATCTCCATTCCTCAATATAACGTCATGAATCTGCAGTAATGTTTCATGCCCTGTCTGTTCCCAACAAACGAGGAGGAGATACTGTACACCATATGAAAGGTCCATTTTCATTCCTCGATATAACGTCATGTTCCCAACAAATGAGGAGGAGATACTGTACACCATATGAAAGGTCCATCTCCAATTCCCAATATAATGTCATGTTCCCAACAAATGAGGAGGAGATGCTGTACACCATATGAAAGGTCCATCTCCATTCCTCAATATAACGTCATGTTCCCAACAAATGAGGGGGAGATACTGTACACCATATGAAAGGTCCATCTCCATTCCTCAATATAATGTCATGTTCCCAACAAATGAGGAGGAGATACTGTACACCATATGAAAGGTCCATCTCCATTCCTCAATATAATGTCATGTTCCCAACAAATGAGGAGGAGATACTGTACACCATATGAAAGGTCCATCTCCATTCCTCAATATAATGTCATGTTCCCAACAAATGAGGAGGAGATACTGTACACCATATGAAAGGTCCATCTCCATTCCTCAATATAACGTCATGTTCCCAACAAATGAGGAGGAGATACTGTACACCATATGAAAGGTCCATCTCCATTCCTCAATATAACGTCATGTTCCCAACAAATGAGGAGGAGATACTGTACACCATATGAAAGGTCCATCTCCAATTCCCAATATAATGTCATGTTCCCAACAAATGAGGAGGAGATGCTGTACACCATATGAAAGGTCCATCTCCATTCCTCAATATAACGTCATGTTCCCAACAAATGAGGGGGAGATACTGTACACCATATGAAAGGTCCATCTCCATTCCTCAATATAATGTCATGTTCCCAACAAATGAGGAGGAGATACTGTACACCATATGAAAGGTCCATCTCCATTCCTCAATATAATGTCATGTTCCCAACAAATGAGGAGGAGATACTGTACACCATATGAAAGGTCCATCTCCATTCCTCAATATAATGTCATGTTCCCAACAAATGAGGAGGAGATACTGTACACCATATGAAAGGTCCATCTCCATTCCTCAATATAACGTCATGTTCCCAACAAATGAGGAGGAGATACTGTACACCATATGAAAGGTCCATCTCCATTCCTCAATATAACGTCATGTTCCCAACAAATGAGGAGGAGATACTGTTCACCATATGAAAGGTCCATCTCCATTCCTCAATATAACGTCATGTTCCCAACAAATGAGGAGGAGATACTGTACACCATATGAAAGGTCCATCTCCAATTCCCAATATAATGTCATGTTCCCAACAAATGAGGAGGAGATGCTGTACACCATATGAAAGGTCCATCTCCATTCCTCAATATAATGTCATGTTCCCAACAAATGAGGAGGAGATACTGTACACCATATGAAAGGTCCATCTCCAATTCCCAATATAATGTCATGTTCCCAACAAATGAGGGGGAGATACTGTACACCATATGAAAGGTCCATCTCCATTCCTCAATATAACGTCATGTTCCCAACAAATGAGGGGGAGATACTGTACACCATATGAAAGGTCCATCTCCATTCCTCAATATAGAGTCATGTTCCCAACAAATGAGGAGGAGATACTGTACACCATATGAAAGGTCCATCTCCATTCCTCAATATAATGTCATGAATCTGCAGTAATGTTTCATGCCCTGTCTGTTCCCAACAAACGAGGAGGAGATACTGTACACCATATGAAAGGTCCATTTTCATTCCTCGATATAACGTCATGTTCCCAACAAATGAGGAGGAGATACTGTACACCATATGAAAGGTACATCTCCATTCCTCAATATAATGTCATGTTCCCAACAAATGAGGAGGAGATACTGTACACCATATGAAAGGTCCATCTCCATTCCTCAATATAACGTCATGAATCTGCAGTAATGTTTCATGCCCTGTCTGTTCCCAACAAACGAGGAGGAGATACTGTACACCATATGAAAGGTCCATTTTCATTCCTCGATATAACGTCATGTTCCCAACAAATGAGGAGGAGATACTGTACACCATATGAAAGGTCCATCTCCAATTCCCAATATAATGTCATGTTCCCAACAAATGAGGAGGAGATGCTGTACACCATATGAAAGGTCCATCTCCATTCCTCAATATAACGTCATGTTCCCAACAAATGAGGGGGAGATACTGTACACCATATGAAAGGTCCATCTCCATTCCTCAATATAATGTCATGTTCCCAACAAATGAGGAGGAGATACTGTACACCATATGAAAGGTCCATCTCCATTCCTCAATATAATGTCATGTTCCCAACAAATGAGGAGGAGATACTGTACACCATATGAAAGGTCCATCTCCATTCCTCAATATAATGTCATGTTCCCAACAAATGAGGAGGAGATACTGTACACCATATGAAAGGTCCATCTCCATTCCTCAATATAACGTCATGTTCCCAACAAATGAGGAGGAGATACTGTACACCATATGAAAGGTCCATCTCCAATTCCCAATATAATGTCATGTTCCCAACAAATGAGGAGGAGATGCTGTACACCATATGAAAGGTCCATCTCCATTCCTCAATATAACGTCATGTTCCCAACAAATGAGGGGGAGATACTGTACACCATATGAAAGGTCCATCTCCATTCCTCAATATAATGTCATGTTCCCAACAAATGAGGAGGAGATACTGTACACCATATGAAAGGTCCATCTCCATTCCTCAATATAATGTCATGTTCCCAACAAATGAGGAGGAGATACTGTACATCATATGAAAGGTCCATCTCCATTCCTCAATATAATGTCATGTTCCCAACAAATGAGGAGGAGATACTGTACACCATATGAAAGGTCCATCTCCATTCCTCAATATAACGTCATGTTCCCAACAAATGAGGAGGAGATACTGTACACCATATGAAAGGTCCATCTCCATTCCTCAATATAACGTCATGTTCCCAACAAATGAGGAGGAGATACTGTTCACCATATGAAAGGTCCATCTCCATTCCTCAATATAACGTCATGTTCCCAACAAATGAGGAGGAGATACTGTACACCATATGAAAGGTCCATCTCCAATTCCCAATATAATGTCATGTTCCCAACAAATGAGGAGGAGATGCTGTACACCATATGAAAGGTCCATCTCCATTCCTCAATATAACGTCATGTTCCCAACAAATGAGGAGGAGATACTGTACACCATATGAAAGGTCCATCTCCATTCCTCAATATAACTGCATGACTTATGACTATGAAAAAATGACTCTAATTTTAATATGAGTAAACATGTTCTGCCCAACAGATGCACCTGATGTTTTGAGTACCTCAGAAAGCTATCCTATGTTGCCTCAGGAATATAAAGAAGAAGAAGATGGAGTTACACAATTTCCTCTGGAAGTAAAACCTGTTCCTCACAATTTACATCACAGCCATTACCATACGGAAGAATTATCAGACCCTTCTTACGGTGCGGAATTTTCTGATAAAGCTAACGAGACAAATGTCCCTCCGGGTCTTCACATCGTCGATATATCCCCAGATTTTTCTTATCCCGAAGAATCTTTTTGTGATGTTGCTGCACCTGGGACTGGTGAGATATTCCGGAGATCCAAACAAGACGACTCTTCTCCTGCAAAGTCCTCACTTTCCGTACGTCAAAGGGCGCGCACCAGGAACCGTCCGTTTTCATGTTCAGAGTGTGGGAAAACCTTTATATGGAAGTCAGATCTTACAAGGCATCAAAGATACCACACCGGGTATCGCCCTTATTCATGTTCGGAGTGCGGGAAGGACTTTAGTTCGAGGGCGCACCTTCTTCGACATCAAAGTTCCCACTCTGGAGAGCGGCCTTTCTTATGCTCAGAGTGTGGGAAATCCTTCAAAAGCAAATGGGACCTGGTCACCCATGTGAAGTATCACGCGGGTCTGAGACCTTTTGTGTGTTCGGATTGCGGCCAGTGCTTTATAGAGAAAGCTCATCTGACTAGACATCTCAGGCTCCACACCGGCGAGACACCCTTCAAATGTTCAGAGTGTGGGAAATGTTTCGCTCGGAGAGATACCCTCACCATACACCAGAGGTCCCACATGGAAAAAATGCCATACGTGTGTGAAGAGTGCGGAAAAGGCTATGCGCGAAAACCTGACCTCACCATGCACCAACGAACCCACACGGGCGAGCGGCCGTTTTCCTGTGACGAGTGCGGGAAACGCTTCAGAAAGAAATTGTGCCTTGCTCGACATGTGAAAGGTCACATAGCCAAGAGGTCGACGTCGTGTTCGGTTTGCGGGAAATGCTTTGAAACAGAACCCGAGCTCCATACGCATCAGAGCGTTCACGCCGCAGAGGGGATCTTTCCATGCTCAGAGTGCGGGAGATTGTTCACAGATGTATCGCAGCTGGTTGAACACCAAAAACTTCATGCTCGCAAAAAAAACTTTTCCTGTTCGGAGTGCGGGAAATCCTTCAAAACGAAATCAGTTCTTGTTATACACCAGAGAGTTCACACTGGTGAAGAAAAGCAATTTCTGTGTTCTGAATGCGGCGCAAGTTTTTCGCACAGTGGAAGTCTTCTTGACCACATGAAGCTTCACATGGGCGAGAAGCCGTTTTCCTGTCCAGAGTGCGGGAAATGTTTCACTCAGCAGGAAGACTTTCTTCAACACCAGAGAAGTCACACAGAGGAACGACCTTTAGCCTGTTCAGAGTGCGGGAAATGTTTCAGTGACAACAGGCACCTTCTAAGACACCAGAAAAGTCACACGATAGCGCGTCCTATTTTCTGTTTGGAGTGCGGGAAATGTTTTACACGGAAAGAGAATCTCAATAGGCACAAGAGACTTCACGCTAGAGTGCGTCCATATTCATGCTCGGAGTGCGGGATAGGTTTCAATCAGAAAAGGCACCTTCTTGCACACCAGAGAAGGCACATGGGCGTGATTCCTTATTCCTGTTCAGAGTGCGGGAAATGTTTTACCAGGAACGCAAGTCTTTTGAGGCATGAGAGACTTCACACGGGCGTGCTCCCGTATTCTTGTCCAGAGTGCGGGAAAGGTTTTAATCAGAAAGGACATGTTCTTAAACATCAGAAGATTCATAAAGGAAGTTTACTTTTTGGTGTTTAAACTGTGAGAACTTGTTCAGCACAAAATCCGAACTCGATCTTCACCAGAGGGATCACAATCTCTGAGAGAGATACATACACTATATTACCAAAAGTTTTGGGACACCTGCCTTTACATGAACTTTAATGGCATCCCAGTCTTAGTCCATAGGGTTCAATATTGAGTTGGCCCCACCCTTTGCAGCTATAACAGCATCAACTCTTCTGGGAAGGCCGTCCACAAGGATTAGGAGTGTGTCTATGGGAATGTTTGACCATTCTTCCAGAAGTGCATTTGTGAGGTCAGGCACTGATGTTGGATGAGAAGGCCTGGCTCGCAGTCTCCACTCTAATTCATCCCATAGGTGTTCTATCGGGTTGAGGTCAGGACTCTGTGCAGGCCAGTCAAGTTCCTCCACCCCAAACTCTCCCATCCATGTCTTTATGGACCTTGCTTTGTGCGCTGGTGCACAGTCATGTTGGAACAGGAAGGGGCCATCCCCAAATTATTCCCACAAAGTTGGCAGTATGAAATTGTCCAAAATGTCTTGGTATGCTGATGTCTTAAGAGTTCAATGGTTGGGCCCGGCCCCTTCCTGTTCCAACATGACTGGGCACCAGTGCACAAAGCAAGGTTTGTTAGTCAATGTTCAGGCAAGAGTGAAGACCAAAAAAAGGTTCATATCACAGCCCCCCTTTACATCACAACCCCCCTCCCCTTTAAATTAATCTTTTAAGTCCCCCTTCACATCACAACCTCCCCACATTACATCAATATCCTCCGTCCCCCTCCACATCACAGTTCCCCTTTACATCATTGTCCTCAGCCCCCCTTCACATCACAGTCTCCACTTTACAGCAGTGTCTTCAGTCCCCCTTCGAATCATACCCCCCTCCCCTTTACATTACTACCCTCAGTCCCCCTTCACATCACTGTCTCCCCTTTACAGCAGTATCCTCAGTCCCCCTTCACACCATAGCCCCCTCCCCTTTACATCAGTGCTCTTAGTCCCCCTTCACATCACAGTCCCCCCCTTCACAGCAGTGTCCTCAGTCCCCCTTCACATCATACCCCCTCCCCTTTACATTAGTACCTTTTAGTCCCCCTTCACATCATACCTCCCTCCCCTTTACATTAGTACCTTTAGTCCCCCTTCACATCACAGTCTCCCCTTTACAGCAGTGTCCTCAGTCCCCCTTTGCATCATACCCCCTCCCCTTTACATTAGTACCCTCAGTCCCCCTTCAAATCACAGTCCCCCCCTTCACAGCAGTGTCCTCAGTCCCCCTTCACATCATACCCCCCTCCCCTTTACATTAGTACCCTCAGTCCCCCTTCAAATCACAGTCCCTCCCTTTACAGCAGTGTCCTCAGTCCCCCTTCACAACATACCCCCCTCCCCTTTACATTAGTACCCTCAGTCCCCCTTCAAATCACAGTCCCCCCCTTTACAGCAGTGTCCTCAGTCCCCCTTCACATCATACCTCTCTCCCCTTTACATTAGTGCCTTTAGTCCCCCTTCACATCACAGTCTCCCCTTTACAGCAGTGTCCTCAGTCCCCCTTCACATCATACCCCCCTCCCCTTTACATTAGTACCTTTTAGTCCCCCTTCACATCACAGTCTCCCCTTTACAGCAGTGTCCTCAGTCCCCCTTCACATCATACCCCCCTCCCCTTTACATTAGTACCTTTAGTCCCCCTTCACATCACAGTCTCCCCTTTACAGCAGTGTCCTTAGTCCCCCTTCACATCATACCCCCCTCCCCTTTACATTAGTACCTTTTAGTCCCCCTTCACATCACAGTCTCCCCTTTACAGCAGTGTCCTCAGTCCCCCTTCACATCATACCCCCCTCCCCTTTACATTAGTACCTTTAGTCCCCCTTCACATCACAGTCTCCCCTTTACAGCAGTGTCCTCAGTCCCCCTTCACATCATACCCCCCTCCCCTTTACATTAGTACCTTTAGTCCCCCTTCACATCACAGTCTCCCCTTTACAGCAGTGTCCTCAGTCCCCCTTCACATCATACCCCCCTCCCCTTTACATTAGTACCTTTAGTCCCCCTTCACATCACAGTCTCCCCTTTACAGCAGTGTCCTTAGTCCCCCTTCACATCATACCCCCCTCCCCTTTACATTAGTACCCTTAGTCCCCCTTAACATCATACCTCCCTCCCCTTTACATTAGTACCTTTAGTCCCCCTTCACGTCACAGTCTCCCCTTTACAGCAGTGTCCTCAATCCCCCTTCACATCATACTGCCCTCCCCTTTACATTAGTACCCTCAGTCCCCCTTCACATCACAGTCCCCCGTTTACATCAGTGTCCTTGGTACCCCTTCACATTCAACCCCTCTCCCCTTTACATTAGTTTCCTCAGTCCCCCTTTACATCACAGCCCCCCCTTTACATCGGTGTCCTCATTCCCCCCTTCACATCATAACCGCCCCTTTACAAAAGTATCCTCTGTCCCCCTTCACATCACAGAATCCCCCACCCTCCCATAAATCAATGTCCTCAGTCCCCCTTCACATCACAGTCCCCTGTAGACATCAGTGTTCTTGGTCCCCCTTCACATCCAACCCCTCTCCCCTTTAGATTTGTTTCCTTAGTCCCCCTTCACATCACAGCCCCCCTTTACATCACAGTAATGGGCCAATAGTGAGTTCTAGGAGGTCAGAGGGGTGGGGTTGACCCATCTAACTGAGAAGGTGTCTGCATATTGGAGTGCTATGAACTGACAAGGAACCCGATGTGCCGGCCCCTGAGGCCAGCTATTTTCATACATTCCAATTGTCCCGGATAAGCCCCCTATCCTGCCTTTTCTGTGTCCAGGGCCATGTCTTGGGATTACAGCATCAACCCTTTTTTGAGTTATTACACATGCGCATCAACTCAAAAAGGCACTGATTGTGAGGATCGGGGGCTATGAGTGGATGGTCCTGGAATATATAGTGGTGGGGTCTGGGAAGGACCAACCTATAAAGTTGGTGTCTTTTCGGAGAGGATGAAATGAAGACCGAATAAAAGTGTCACAGGATCCGGGACCATATTGTGGGTAGAGATGTATTTTGCACTCAAAGTAAAATTTTCCTAAAGAGATATTGGGCCTGGAGGTCCGAGGAAGGTCAAAGCCCCTTTTGGTTCGGGATGGTGGCAGTTGGATAAAAATTCTACTGTCATTTTATTCATGAGAAAATCTGTTTGTATTTTGAGTTTGAAATGTATGTAATCTACTACGTCTAATGGATTCAGTTTACAATAAAGATTATTCTGTGTTTTTACTTCTTCAGACTTTTACAGCCTCTCCCCCTCCCCTCTCCTGTGTGACTGTGTCCCTGCAGTCTCTCCCCCTCCCCTCTCCTGTGTGACTGTGTCCCTGCAGTCTCTCCCCCTCCCCTCTCCTGTGTGACCGTGTCTCTGCAGTCTCTCCCCCTCCCCTCTCTTGTGTGACCGTGTCTCTGCAGCCTCTCCCCCTCCCCTCTCCTGTGTGACTGTGTCTCTGCAGCCTCTCCCCCTCCCATCTCCTGTGTGACTGTGTCTCTGCAGCCTCTCTCCCTCCTCTCTCCTGTGTGACTGTGTCTCTGCAGCCTCTCCCCCTCCCCTCTCCTGTGTGACTGTGTCTCTGCAGCCTCTCCCCTTTCCTGTGTGACTGTGTCTCTGCAGCCTCTCCCCCTCCCCTTTCCTGTGTGACTGTGTCTCTGCAGCCTCTCCCCCTCCCCTCTCCTGTGTGACTGTGTCTCTGCAGTCTCTCCCCCTCCCCTCTCCTGTGTGACTGTGTCTCTGCAGCCTCTCCCCCTCCCATCTCCTGTGTGACTGTGTCTCTGCAGCCTCTCTCCCTCCTCTCTCCTGTGTGACTGTGTCTCTGCAGCCTCTCCCCTCTCCTGTGTGACTGTGTCTCTGCAGCCTCTCCCCCTCCCCTTTCCTGTGTGACTGTGTCTCTGCAGCCTCTCCCCCTCCCCTCTCCTGTGTGACTGTGTCTCTGCAGCCTCTCCCCCTCCCCTCTCCTGTGTGACTGTGTCTCTGCAGCCTCTCCCCCTCCCCTCTCCTGTGTGACTGTGTCTCTGCAGCCTCTCCCCCTCCCCTTTCCTGTGTGACTGTGTCTCTGCAGCCTCTCTCCCTCCCCTTTCCTGTGTGACTGTGTCTCTGCAGTCTCTCCCCCTCCCCTCTCCTGTGTGACTGTGTCTCTGCAGCCTCTCCCCCTCCCCTCTCCTGTGTGACTGTGTCTCTGCAGCCTCTCTCCCTCCCCTTTCCTGTGTGACTGTGTCTCTGCAGCCTCTCTCCCTCCTCTCTCCTGTGTGACTGTGTCTCTGCAGCCTCTCCCCCTCCCCTCTCATGTGTGACTGTGTCTCTGCAGCCTCTCCCCCTCCCCTTTCCTGTGTGACTGTGTCTCTGCAGCCTCTCCCCCTCCCCTCTCCTGTGGGACTGTGTCTCTGCAGCCTCTCCCCCTCCCATCTCCTGTGTGACTGTGTCTCTGCAGCCTCTCCCCCTCCCCTCTCCTGTGTGACTGTGTATCTGCAGCCTCTCCTCCCCTCTCCTGTGTAACTGTCTCTGCAGCCTCTCCCCTCCTCTCTCCTGTGTGACTGTGTCTCTGCAGCCTCTCCTCCCCTCTCCTGTGTGACTGTGTCTCTGCAGCCTCTCCTCCTCCCCTCTCCTGTGTAACTGTGTCTCTGCAGCCTCTCCCCCTCCTCTCTCCTGTGTGATTGTGTCTCTGCAGCCTCTCCTCCTCCCCTCTCCTGTGTAACTGTGTCTCTGCAGCCTCTCCCCCTCCTCTCTCCTGTGTGACTGTTGAGTTGAGTTAAGTTGAGAGGTATCTTAATATAGCGCAGTCTTACCTCGAAGGGTCCCAACGCGCATAGCAAAGTTCCTGGGAAAAGATGACCCAGGAACCAAAAGCAGCACAGAGCGGCAGAAAGGGTGGAAGAGAGAGGCTACGCAGGAAAAGCTTGCGTGACAAGCCAAGTCTTCAGTAACCCGCGGAAGACCGGAATAGTAGGGGCCTCCTGGAGCTCGACAGGGAGGCTATTCCATAATATGGCAACCTGGTGGGAGAAGGCCCGACCACTACGCCGGATCTTCTTGGGCACCGAGATGTAGAGGAGATCTCTGCCGGTAGATCTGAGTGATCTGGCAAGAGCTCATTTATGAAAATGAGAGCAGAGATAGCTTGGAGCCAGGCCTCTCATAATCTTAAACATAAGACATCCTGCCTTAAATAGGGTGCGATAGTGGACCGGCAGCCAATGCAAGGTGCAGAGGACAGGGGTGATATGATCCCTCAACGGGACATCTATGAGTAACCTTTTGAATAAGTTGAAGCTTCTGCACTAACATCTTTGGTAATCCCAGATAAAGAGAGTTGTAGTAGTCTAGGCAGCTGCCTATTGTGGCACAGATGACAGTTTTTCTGTCCAAGATATCCAGAATGTGTTTCTGCAGCCTATCCCCCTCCTCTCTCCTGTGTGTCTGTGTCTCTGCAGCCTCTCCTCCCCTCTCCTGTGTAACTGTGTCTCTGCAGCCTCTCACCCTCCCCTCTCCTGTGTGATTGTGTCTCTGCAGCCTCTCACCCTCCCCTCTTCTGTGTGACTGTGTCTCTGCAGCCTCTCCTCCTCCCCTCTCCTGTGTAACTGTGTCTCTGCAGCCTCTCACCCTCCCCTCTTCTGTGTGACTGTGTCTCTGCAGCCTCTCCCCCTCCCCTCTCCTGTGTAACTGTGTCTCTGCAGCCTCTCCTCCTCCCCTCTCCTGTGTGACTGTGTCTCTGCAGCCTCTCACCCTCCCCTCTTCTGTGTGACTGTGTCTCTGCAGCCTCTGGTGTTGGTGTGGTTCAGCCTGGTGGTGGTGGTGTATTGGTGTGGTGACGGGTTTCTTGGCACTCAATAACTGATCATCTTTGAATTCCACAATGGACCCAAATATTTTTGCTTACCACATGGGCCCTCTGTCACAGTCACTTACCTTTCACGTTGCAGGGCTGGCACCTCATCTGCCACATACAGCCATGGACACCTCGTCACGTAACCGTGAAGTCTTTTTAAACTGGGGCAGAAGAGACTGCCCTAGCTTGACCATTGGGTCTGACACCACCAAGCTGCTACTGTCTGCTACCAACCAGTCCTCTAAGATCTACTAAGTCTAAATCCAATCCACAACAGCCACTATCCAGTCTCCAAGAGTCTAGTCCACTATGTCCAATCTACTAGAGTACAGTTACGGCGTCAGTCCTACTACCAGTGCTACCTAGTTCCTGCTCCACAGGCACCAACCCACCTCTGCATCTGTAAATTACTGTTGGGTGACCTACACCGCTGTGTTTAAAATTCCATGAGGGGGTCCCAGGTGGGACATCCGCTATCCTTTAGACCCCACCTTATAGGGAAGGGGTCTACTTCCATGCCCTGCAGCAGCTCGAGGTATAGGTCATAACACACAGCTTGTGACACATTGTTGAAGGATAATAGATTGGTGTACAGAATAACTGGGCTAAGCTGTGTACACGTTTTAATATTTTTATAACCATGAATTAGAGAATTCTGGATGCCGTAAAGCGAAATGACCCTCCTGAGGCTAGGTTCAAGGGTTCTATAAGGAAATTACCCTCCTGAGGTCAGGTTCAATGGTTCTATAGGGAAATGACTCTCCTGAGGTCAGGTTCAAGGGTTCTATAAAAAATTATCCTCCTGAGTTCAGGTTTAAGGGTTCCATAGAAAAATTACCCTCCTAAGTTCAGGTTCAAGGGTTCTATAGGGAAAATACTCTCTTGAGGTCAGGTTCGAGGGTTCTGTAGGAAAATGACCCTCCCGAGGTCAGGTTCAGTGATTCTTTAGGGAAACAACCCTCCTGACTTCAGGTTCAAGGGTTCTAAAGGGAATTGACCCTCCTGAAGTTAGGTTCAAGCGTTCTATAGGGAAATTACCCTTCTGAGGTCAGGTTCAAACATTTTATAGGGAAATGACTCTCCTGAGGTCAGGTTGAAGGGTTCTATAGGGAAATGACCATCCTGAGGTCAGGTTTGAGGGTTCTATAGGGAAATGACCCTCCTGAGTCAGGTTCAAGGGTTCTATAGGGAAATTACCCTTCTGAGGTCAGGTTCAAACATTTTATAGGGAAATGACTCTCCTGAGGTCAGGTTGAAGGGTTCTATAGGGAAATGACCCTCCTGATGTCAGGTTTGAGGGTTCTATAGGGAAATGACCCTCCTGAGTCAGGATCAAGGGTTCTATAGGGAAATTACCCTTCTGAGGTCAGGTTTAAGGGTTCTATAGGCAGATGACCCTTCTGACATTAGGTTCAAACATTCTATAGGGAAATGGCCCTCCTGAGGTCAGGTTGAAGGGTTCTATAGGAAAATGGACTCCCTGAGGTCAGGTTGAAGGGTTCTATAGGGAAACAACCCTTCTGAGGTCAGGTTCAAGGGTTCTCTTGTCAATTGTCTTTCACCTTCTCAAGCTATATAAAGAGGGGGGATCTTTTATTTCTTCAGTAATCAAACAATCAAACAGCATTTCTAAATTGGGAAGACCAGCTTCAGCTTCACTCATATTGCTATTTCCAACATCAGCCAGTAATGTTTAGATTATGAAAAACAGGGATGTATTCAGTTAGCGAAGTCTCCACAAGATGGCAATCTCCATTATTTTAAGTGGAACGCACTGGCAGGAAGGGGTGTGATGTGGACAGGAAGTAAAGTAAGGGGAAAACAGGTTGAAGGGTTCTATAGGGAAATGACCCTCCTGAGGTTAGGTTGAATGGTTCTATAGGGAAATGACTCTCCTGAGGTCAGGTTCAAGGGTTCTATAAGGAAATTACCCTCCTGAGTTCAGGTTCAAGGGTTCTATAAGGAAATTACCCTCCTGAGTTTAGGTTCAAGGGTTCTATAGGGAAATTACCCTCCTGATTTTAGGTTCAAGGGTTCTATAGGGAAATGACCCTCCTGAGGTCAGGTTTGAGGGTTCTATAGGGAAATGACCCTCCTTAATCAGGTTCGAGGGTTCTATAGGGAAATGACCCTCCTGAGTCAGGTTCGAGGGTTCTATAGGGAAATGACCCTCCTGAGTCAGGTTCGAGGGTTCTATAGGGAAATGACCCTCCTGAGTCAGGTTCGAGGGTTCTATAGGGAAATGACCCCCCTGAGGTCAGGTTTGAGGGTTCCATAGGGAAATGACCCTCCTGAGTCAGGTTCGAGGGTTCTATAGGGAAATGACCCCCCTGAGGTCAGGTTTGAGGGTTCCATAGGGAAATGACCCTCCTGAGTCAGGTTCGAGGGTTCTATAGGGAAATGACCCCCCTGAGGTCAGGTTTGAGGGTTCCATAGGGAAATGACCCTCCTGAGTCAGGTTCGAGGGTTCTATAGGGAAATGACCCTCCTGAGGTCAGGTTTGAGGGTTCTATAGGGAAATTACCCTCCTGAGGTCAGGTTAATGGTTCTATAAGCAGATGACCCTTCTGACATTAGGTTTAAACATTCTATAGGGAAATAGCCCTCCTGAGGTCAGGTTCCAGGGTTCTATAGGGAAATTGACCCCCTGAGGTCAGGTTCAAGGGTTCTCTTGTCAATTGTCTTTCACCTCCTCAAGCTTCTCAAGGAGGGGGGATCTTTTATTTCTTCAGTAATCAAACAGCATTTCTAATTTGGGAAGACCAGCTTCACTCAAATTGCTATTTTCAACATCAGCCAGTAATGTTTGTTTTTTTATCCAGTAACTTTTTTATTGTTTTTTTATATGCACAACATAAATAATATACTACATACATACATCCTAAATACAGACATATATATACTTAAATTAAACAAAAAATTTAATACAAATAAAAATGTCTTCATCATGAGCAATATCATAATCCACCCTCTCCAGTCATGTTTAGATTATGAAAAACAGGGATGTATTCAGTTAGCGAAGTCTCCACAAGATGGCAATCTCCATTATTTTAAGTGGAACGCACTGGCAGGAAGGGGTGTGACGTGGACAGGAAGTAAAGTAAGGGGAAAACAGGAAGTGATGTCAGATATAAATAGGAAGTTGCGGGTGAGAAGTGAGTCGGAGGAAGTAGAGAGAAGACATTGCTGGAACTGGAAGCTGAGGAGGTAATAAGATATTATTTTATATTTACCCCCATTAATAGGGTGACCAGACATCCCAGATTTCAGGGGACAGTCCCCGGATTGAGGACACTGTCCCCGGACCAAGTCTGTCCCCGGTTTTGTCCCCAGATTGGATTTGAACATGGGTCTGGGCAATTTCAAAGACAGTCAGTGCAGAATTAAAACAATTCAGAATTACACACTCCTGCCACTCCTACTAGCTTAGGGGGGTGTATTTTTTTTTCATTATCTATGCCCCTTTCTGATGAAGATGTGCTGGTCGGAGCGGAGGGAATATTTGTTCAGTTTTGGGCACATGCCCATTCAGCTCCGCTCACATGTTCTTCTGCCTTGGCTCAAGTCCCGGCCAGCCGCCTGGCAGCTTATCTTCTTGCCTTCCCTGGCGGAGTGATCTTCCTCTGATCTCCACCCAGTAGTAGCCGGGGCCCGGAGAGTAAGACTTGACAGGCTGTGAGGCGGGCGACGATGGGCAGATAGTCACTAATTGCCGCCTTTACTAGCAAAAAAAAATAATATGTCCCCGGATTTCATTTTAAAAATCTGGTCACCTTACCCATTAACCCTCCCCCGTCATGTCCGTCCTCTTTCTCCATAGTTACTGTGATGTCTTTTATCTCCAGCAGATGATGATAATACACAAAATCATAAGTATAGAATTATACTTTCATATGTCTACAGATACCATCTAAATATAGAGCCATTTTCCCATCTATATGTGGAGATGCTGTATTATTATTATTATTATTATTATTATTATTATTATTATTATTATTATTATAGCCTTTAAATGATGATGGTAATGGCACCCTCGAAAAAACTGCTGGTTTTGAAGTCCCGTTTTTCGCACTTAGTGCACACACAGCCAGGCACACAGCATTTTCTTCTCTGTCACTGACTCAATAAAACAGTCTTGGGGTATTTTTAATTTAATTTAATTTTATTGCTTAGTAACACTCGGATAGGTATGGGGGAATGCCCCAAAGGGACCAAAGAAGCTGGGGACTCTTCTATACCATTCTTATACTGGCAGGGAACTTTTGCAGAGCCATTACTTGCAAAGAGAAATGCTTTGGATTTGTCTCTGGGTGGAACTGGTAGCTGCATACAGTCTCTAGGGCACAGGACTTTGGTCAGTACTCAGAAGGCCTCAGGATCATCAGCTGTTGTAATGGTCGTTTAACCACCAAGGGGTTAATATAGATTCTACTACTGTTCCGAATTGTAAAGTTTAGATAACATTGCATGCAAGTTTGAAAAGCAAAGACTGACACATCCGTGCAGATCCGTATCGAATGATTTATTCTAGGCAGTACTAAGCTTTTGCACACAGCATGATACGTCACTATTATGTTAATTGTGACACTAATAAACACATCTCATTGGCTACAATACAAAAGGAGTACAGAAACGTGATAATTAAGCTGGGCTGTCCTCTGGCCCTATCTTCATATCCGCATTCCAAATGTGTGTGGGAGAAGGGGGTCTCAGCCATTTTCTGTCTTCTCCAGTCTTCTCGTGGGAGGGGTTGTTATTATAAACTGATTTTGAGTAAGGAAATAATACAGCAGTGGTGTACATGAGAAAGCAATATAGACTTTATAGTATAGTAAAGATGCATAGAGAATAGACACTTTCTAGTTTAACATTATGCTCATCACATTCCTTCACACTGCCACCTTCTGACATCCACTGACCAGACCATATGCGAGAAACCCCTTTTTTTTTTTTTTTTAAGGGAATAGGCCTCTCCAGCCTAAGCTATGGCTGCGACCTCAATGCTCTCCCTACAGCATCCCAGTAGACTGCCCAGAGGGGACTCTTCTAGCAGGGCTAACCCAGGATCCAAGATCCTTCTGCTCTAGTGCTTCAGGATATTTCCAACTGCCTTCTGGACAGACCTCTCCAGCAATTGGCTAGGTTCCTGTAAACATTCAAGCTGCTATCCCATTTTTCCTGCTGCTGGTATTCTAGAACCTTCCAGAATGCAGGGGAAAGCAATCAGACCAGCAGCCTGTGCAACACTGAGCAGGATAGAGCAATCAACCTCTGCTCCACTGAGTACAGAGGAGCTAGACTAAATTTACCTAGCAACCTGCACTAACAAGGAGGGTGCTACAGTAATGTAGTAAAGGAAGCAATCTGAGATGTCGGAACTATGAAGGACATTTTACGGCCCAGTACAGTCCAGATAATTCTCAGTTTATTATCCGTGTACAGAGAGAAACGTCTTATAGAGACCACGTGACCCCATCAAAAATGGAAGAGGACCAGAGTCGCATGTCCGAGAGGATACTAAACCTCACCCTGGAGATCATCTACCTGCTGACCAGAGAGGTGAGGAGGATTCTGGGAGGTCACATGACATCACTCTTATCTCTATTAATAAATCACAGACCTGACCGGAGAGGTGAGGAGGATTCTGGGAGGTCACATGACATCACTCTTATCTCTATTAATAAATCACAGACCTGACTGGAGAGGTGAGGAGGATTCTAGGAGGGTCACATTATTACTCTTTTTATCTTTTAATACAGAGTTTTTCACCTGTGAAGTCTGGTGACCAGGTGACCATCACACTGCCTTCATCTAACTCCCCGAAACCTGAGAGAAACATCCACAGAAGGATTCTAGAAGTCACGAAGAAGATGATGGAGCTGCTGACAGGAGAGGTGAGCGGTGCCGGGAATTTTGGGACATTATCCAGTAACAGACAAGGGATGTGTCTGGATGGTGACTGTATCATTGTGTGTGTCAGGTTCCTATAAGGTGTCAGGATGTCACTGTCTATTTCTCCATGGAGGAGTGGGAGTATTTAGAAGGACACAAGGATCTCTACAAGGACGTCATGATGGAGAATCAGCCGCCCCTCACATCACCGGGTAAGAGGAGACTTTATTAAAGGGGTTGTAAACCCTTGTTTTTTTTAAAATAACAAGCATATCATACTTACCTCCACTTTGCAGTTTGTTTTGCACAGTGTGGCGCTGATCACCATCTTCCGGGGTCCCCCAGGCGGCTCTCACGGCTCCTCGCATCGGTTAACCCCCTGGGAGAAGCGCTCTCCCGGGTGGCTACCTTGCGGGCGCGCTCCCAAGTCTAGCATTTGTGTCTATAGACAAAGAATGCCAGACTCGGCCCCGCCCCTCAGCGCTTGCATCATTGGATTTGATTGACAGCAGCGGGAGCCAGTGGCTGCGCTGCTATCAATCTATCCAATTAAGAGCCGAGAACCCTGGGCAGAGCGATAGAGCGCGTCTCTGCCGAGGGATCAAAGGGCTCAGGTGACTAAAACGGGGGGGGGGGGGGGCTGTTGGGGGCCGGTCACTGTCAGAAGTTTTTTTTACCTTAATGCAGAAAAAACACGAGGAATAAATAATGTGTCCGTTTTCAAGCAGTTTGAATTTATCATCAGTTTACCTATAACCTAGTGTGGCATCTAATGTGGCAAACACATAAACAGAAAGAAGTGTACCGTTTGGTAAACCAATATCCGGACCTCACCTGGAGAATGTATTCTTTCTATTTACCACATTACCACAACAAATGGATACCGTACATCTCCGTTCCTCAATATAACGTCATGTTCCCAACAAATGAGGAGGAGAATACTGTACACCATATGAAAGGTCCATCTCCATTCCTCAATATAATGTCATGAATCTGCAGTAATGTTTCATGCCCTCTCTGTTCCCAACAAACGAGGAGGAGATACTGTACACCATATGAAAGGTCCATCTCCATTCCTCAATATAACGTCATGTTCCCAACAAATGAGGAGGAGATACTGTACACCATATGAAAGGTCCATCTCCATTCCTCAATATAACGTCATGTTCCCAACAAATGATGAGAAGATACTGTACACCATATGAAAGGTCCATCTCCATTCCTCAATATAACGTCATGTTCCCAACAAATGAGGGGGAGATACTGTACACCATATGAAAGGCCCATCTCCATTCCTCAATATAACGTCATGTTCCCAACAAATGAGGGGGAGATACTGTACATCATATGAAAGGTCCATCTCCATTCCTCAATATAATGTCATGTTCCCAACAAATGAGGGGGAGATACTGTACACCATATGAAAGGTCCATCTCCATTCCTCAATATAATGTCATGAATCTGCAGTAATGTTTCATGCCCTGTCTTTTCCCAACAAATGAGGTGGGGATATTCCTCAGTAAAATGATGCAATCGTTGTATGTATACTTTTGTCTCTTATGTTGGTGTTCCTGCTGCTCCCGATTCCATAATGAAGATCTTGTAAAACATTAACTCCTAGACGTTTAACACACATGACTTCTGACTTTGAATAATTGCCCTTTTTTTTAATGAACACATGTTTTCTGCTCCAACAGATGCACCTGATGTTTTGAATACCTCAGAAAGTCATCCTATTTTGCCCGTTGAATGTAAAGAGGAAGAAGATGATGACTTTACACAATTTCCTCTGGATGTAAAACCCGTTTCTTACAATTTACATCACAACCATTACCATACGGAAGAAATAACAGACCCTTCTAATGCTGAGGAATTGTCTATTAGGACGCACACCATGGAGACAAATGTCCCTCCAGGTTTTCACAGTGTAGATGGATCTCCAGATATATCTAATCCCAAGCAATGCAGGAAGCGCCCATTTTCGTGTCCAGAATGTGGGAAAGCTTTTATGTGGAAATCAGATCTTCTACACCATCAACGATATCACATGGGTTATTATCGCTTTTCCTGTTCGGAGTGCGGGAAACGTTTCAGTTCGAAATCGCTTCTCCTAAGACATCAACGTTCCCATTCTGGAGAGCGGCCCTTTTCGTGTTCTCAATGCGGGAAATCTTTTATAACCAAATCCGATTTGGTGACCCACGTGAAGGGTCACATAGGCCTGAGACCTCATGTGTGTTCGGAGTGCGGCCAGTCCTTTACGAACAAAGCTAACCTGACGATACATCTCAGGTGTCACACGGGCGAGAGACCCTTCTCGTGTTCAGAGTGCGGGAAATGTTTCGCTCGGAGAGCCACCCTCAGAATACACCAGAGAACACACATGGATAAAATGCCAAACACGCGAAAATCTGACCTCGTCGTGCACCGAGGAACGGACACAAGCGAGCGACCATTTTCCTGTGACGAGTGCGGAAAACGTTTCAGAAAGAACTCGTGTCTTACTAAGCATTTGCAATGTCACATTGGCAAAAAGTCAACGTTGTGTTCGGGGTGTGGGAAATGTTTTGCAACTGAATCCGAGCTCCATACACACCAATGCGTTCACACGGTGGAGGGGATCTTTTCATGCTCAGAGTGTGGGAAATCATTCGCAGACCTATCACAGCTGGTGGAGCACCAAAAACTTCATTCCCATAAAAAACCTTTTTCATGTTCGGAGTGTGGGAAATCCTTCCCGAAGAAATGGAAACTTGCCATACACCAGAGAACCCACACCGGTGAAAAGCCCTTCCAGTGTCCTGAATGCGGCGCAAGCTTTTCAGAAAAAGGAAGCCTTCGCGACCACCTGAAGCGTCACACCGGCGAGAAGCCGTTTTCCTGCCCAGAGTGCGACAAACGTTTCGCCCTAAAAAAAGACTTCCTTCAGCACCTGAGAATTCACAAAGAGGCACGCTCTTTCTCCTGCTCAGAGTGCGGGAAATGTTTCGCTCTGGAAGAAGACTTGCTTCAACACCAGAGAAGTCACACAGAGGAATCTTCTTTCTCCTGCTCAGAGTGCGGCAAATGTTTCAAGGACAACAGCCGCCTTCTGAGTCACATGAAAGAGTGTCCCATTGTATGTTCGGAGTGCGGGAAATGTTTTTCACGGAAAGGAAACCTCATAGCGCATAAGAGAATTCATGCTGGGGTGCGTCCGTATTCATGCTCGGAGTGTAGGATAAGTTTCAGCCGGAAGGAGCACCTTGTTGCACACCAGAGAAGGCACACGGGCGAGCTTCCTTATTGCTGCTCGGAGTGCGGGAAATCTTTTCGCATAAAAGCAACTCTTATGACGCACGAGAGAGTTCACACAGGCGAGCGCCCGTATTCTTGTTCAGAGTGCGGGAAATGTTTTAATCAACGAGGACATCTTCTTAAACACCAAAAAGTTCATACGGGGAAAAAAAATCATTTTTCGTGCTTAAACTGTGAGAAGTCGTTCAGCAAAAAATCCGAACTTGACCTTCACCAGACATATCACGACCTCTTGTTTTTTTAATCCCAGAAAAAAAGTTTTTATTGTAACGCATATCGCATACAGTCCAAAAAAAATCAGCAATAGTCCTTATTCACTACATACAGAGTCCACCAGCCATATGCAACATTACCGTATATACTCGAGTATAAGCTGAATTTTTCAGCACATTTTTTTTTTTTTTTTTGTGCTGAAAATCCCCTTCTCGGCTTATACTCGAGTCTGTGTCTGCAGCCTAATCCCCCCGATGCTGTGATAGATTCAGTGTCATCGGCGGCCGTGCAGTGTAACCAAGCGCCGCCTCCTCCTCCAGGCTGAACACTGACTCACACCCGCAATCATTGACGTTCTATTTCCCCGTCCGTCCTCTCTCACACGCACGGTATGAGAGAGGACACACAGCTGATCTCACTGCTCCCCCCCCCCTTCTCCCCCTCCCCTCTCCTGTGTGCTCCGTGGTCAGTCAAGTGTGAAGCTAACGAGCTCACATTTCCCTGTGGAGTGCACAGGAGAGGGGAGGGGGGAGAAGGGGGAGCAGTGAGATCAGCTGTGTGTCCTCTCTCGTACCGTGTAAGAGAGGACGGACGGGGAAATAGAACGTCAATGATTGCCGGTGTCTCTGTGCTACTGTTCCATGACAGACACGATCTCCGCTCAGAGCCGTGCTGTCCTGAGAAGGCAGACAGCACTGATGGACATTAATAGCATTCACTGATGAGCACTGATAGAAGGTACTGATGGACACTAAGAGAAGGTACTGATGGACACTGAGAGAAGGTACTGATGAGCACTGAGAGAAGGTACTGATGAGCACTGAGAGAAGGTACTGATGAGCACTGAGAGAAGGTACTGATGGACACTGAGAGAAGGTACTGATGGACACTGAGAGAAGGTTCTGATGAGCACTGAGAGAAGGTACTGATGGACACTGAGAGAAGGTACTGATGGACACTGAGAGAAGGTACTGATGAGCACTGAGAGAAGGTACTGATGGACACTGAGAGAAGGTACTGATGGACACTGATAGGAGGCACTGATGGACACTGATAGGAGGCACTGATGGACACTGATAGGAGGCACTGATAGGAGGCACCGATGGACACTGATGGTCACTGATAGAATGTACTGATGGACACTGATAGGAGGCACTGATAGGAGGCACTGATGGGCACTAATAGGAGGCACAGTGAGATGGACACAGTGAGGCTGAGGCATGAAAATGGGCATTGTTGACCCTCTTTTCCACTTACAGTAGCTGCTGCATTCTCACCCTAGGCTTATACTCGAGTCAATAAATTTTCCCATTTTTTTTGTGGTAAAATTAGGTTCCTCGGCTTATATTCGGGTCGGCTTATACTCGAGTATATACGGTACATATTCGTAACAGCCACAATTATCCTGAAGCACATATCTTGGATCCATATGCCCCCCTACGATGCAACGGACATGTGAATGGCTTGTCCTCCTACCCGTATCTCAGTATCAACAGTTCAACAGGACATCATTATCCCACATTCAGTCCCAAAATTCTCAAAAATAGTGTTGGAAATAATTTAGCGCTGCCCTTCAATTTAGCAGCTAACACGGCAATTAGACAAATGGCAAAAACAATATAGGGACAAAAAGTGTACCGCTTCTTAAATAACGTGATGTGAATAATCCAAACACTCAAGTGATGAAACATAGGTGAAAACAATAATGAATGAAAAAAAAATGGTGATGAACGTGTCAGCAAACAATTGAATGTCACCCCAAACTATGTCCTAGGAGACGAAACGCGTCAGGCGGACCCCACTGTTGCCATATGTACTTTTAAAAGCGCTTGTCTATCTTCCTAAATGTAAGTGTTCCAACTACATTAAAGTCCTTTTTATACTTAATACGGAATCACGCTATGTGGCCCCTTCTTTCTCCCTTTTTTTTAAACAATCCATCTTCACCACCTTTGGGATTTCTTGGACCATCATCCCTCACGAGATTATCTCGTAAGGATACTACCCCTATCCTGCGGATATCCCCATCCTGTTGACAGCTGGTTAACCCCGGTCCAGCTATTTGGAGTTCACACGAGTGTCCAGTTCCATCCGTGGTCCCATTATACAAAGCTCGTTTGACCCATAGAACGTACGTTCTCTTGGGTTCTAACGCTCCGGTAAGCCTTCTACCTGTCGGTGGTGGTTCTCTTCACTTCAGCATCTTGTTATTTCACCGTTTGTTCTTTTGTCTTGATGTCAACATGAACTTTCACATAAACATTGTTGTTTTTATTTTTATTTTTATCAATTTATGTCAAGTCCCAAAATTCTCTCCATAATTCGATCCACTGGGGCAAGCCCCGGTACCTCCAACCACGAACCCCACACCTTCTGATATTTTCTGGTGCACCCCCTATGCTGGTAAAAAAATATTTTCCATCCGCATTGTATTACCCACTGCAGTTATCCATTCCTTGACCGTAGGAGGGGATTCAGATTTCCAATGTAGCATTATCAGTTTACGAGCTAGAAAAAGGGTCCTCGTAGGGCTATAGTGGTGTGATTTATCCAATCAAATTCCTCCAAAAGATTCAGCAGGCAGTGCTTGGGGTCTAACGGGACTGACACCTGGAACACTGTGTTCAGAGTATCGGTCACCCCCTTCCAGTATACATGCAATTTGGGGCAACGCCACAGCATATGTATCAAGTCCCCATAGTCTCGCTTGCATCTAGTGCATGTTGGTGTGAGAAGCAAGACCCATACTATGTAGCCTATGAGGTGTGTAATAGACTCTCAGAAGGGTATACAGCTGCATTAGCCGCTAAGTCACATTTTAAATTATTTATTTAAAGATGTGTCACAGGTACAATAAAAAGGCAACTTCTCAGAACAAGCAATCAATGCAAAACTTTCGAGGTACAACCATAACTCCGTACTATATTATGAAATATCAAAATGCAAATCAGATGCGTTCCCATAGAACATAATGGGCAGACAATTCGCACCGCAATGCCTAGAAAACGCACACGTTTTTTGGGCAATGCGCAGTGCGAATGCATCGCACATATGTGAACCAGCCTCATTGAAATCAATGTATTTTAAAATGTTATGCGAATTGGATGCGGTGTAAGCCGCAACCAATTCGCATAGGTGTGAACCCGGCCTGAGTGTCCAAGTTTTCAGAATTTGGTGTACAAAGTGTAAATCCATGGATCCGTCCTGTCTGGTGTCAAAGGTTCAGGTTGGTTGTGGTGGTGAATTAGTGTGGTGACTGGTTTCCAGGCACTCATTAGGAGGACCCTTAATAATTAATCCTATTTGAATGCCACCATGTACCCAAATATTTTTGCTGACCACTTGGACTCTCTTGAAGCATAATAGAATGGTTTATGGTATAACGGGGCCAATCTGTGTAAATGCTTTATTACTTTTGATCATTAAAATTGGAGAATTCTGGACGTTGTAAAGGAAAATAAACCCTACTGAGGTCAGGTTCAGAGTAAAATATTCTTGATCTAACAAATTTTGGTGCATTTCCTTTTTGTTGCTGTTATTTAAAGGAAAAATATTTGAACCCAGGGTGTCAGAGGTGGCAGAGCACTCACAGGTTCAGGGCAACCAGAGGGGTATCGATCTATCTTGTGTAGCAATACCCCCTAGAGGGCCGCTGGTTAATGTTGAGTTGAGAGTTATCTTAACCACTTGACCACTGGGCACTTAAACCCCCTTAATAACCAGACCAATTTTCAGCTTTCGGTGCTCTCACATTTTGAATGACAATTACTCAGTCATACAACACTGTACCCATATGAATTTTTTGCCCTTTTTTTCACACAAATAGAGCTTTCTTTTGGTGGTATTTAATCACTGTTGGGTTTTTTATTTTTTGCGCTATAAGAGAAAAAAGACTGAAAATTTTGTAAAAAAATGATTTTTTTTTCGTTTCTGTTATAAAATTTTGCAAATTACTATTTTTTCTTCATAAATTTTGGCCAAAATTTATACTGCTACATATCTTTGGTAAAAATAAGTACAAATTGGTGGATATTATTTGGTCTTTGTGAAAGTTATAGAGTCCACAAGCTATGGTGCCAATATCTGAAAATTGATCACACCTGAAGTACTGACGGCCGATCTCATTTCTTGAGACCCTAACATGCCAGAAAAGTACAAATACCCCCCAAATGACCCCTTTTTGGAAAGAAGACATTCCAAGGTATTCAGAAAGAGGCATTGTGAGTTTTTTGAAGTTGTCATTTTTTCCCACAATTCTTTGCAAAATCAAGATTTTTTTTTTTCTCTTTTTTTTTTTTTCACAAAATTGTCATATTAGCAGGTTATTTCTCACACCCAGCATATGCATTCCACAAATTACACCCCAAAACACATTCTGCTATTACTCCCGAGTATGGCGATACCACATGTGTGAGACTTTTACACAGCGTGGCCACATACAGAGGCCCGACATGCAGGGAGCACCATCAGGCGTTCTGGAGAACCCAGGCCAATTCTGACATTTCTCTCCTACATGTAAAAATCATCATTTGTTTGCTAGAAAATTACATAGAACCCCAAAACATTATATATGTTTTTTTAGCAAAGACCTTAAAGAATATAATGGTGGTCATTGCAACTTTTTATCTCGCACGATATTTGCGCAGCAATTTTTTTAACGCATTTTTTACGGAAAAAAAATGTTTTGTGCTTAAAAAAAAAAACAGTAAAGTTAGCCCAATGTTTTTGCATAATGTGAAAGATGAAGTTACGCCGAGTAAATAGATACCTAACATGTCACCCTTCAAAATTGCACACACTCGTGGAATGGCGCCAAACTTCGCTACGTAAGAATCCCCATTGGCGACGCTTTAAATATTTTTACTGGTTACATGTTTTGAGTTACAGAGGAGGTCTATGGCCAGAATTATTGCTCTCGCTCTAACGTTCGCATCGATACCTCACATGTGGTTTGAACACCGTTTTCATATGTGGGCGGGACTTACATATGCGTTCGCTTCTGTATGCGAGCTCACGGGGACAGGGGCGCTTTAAAAAATTTTTTATTTTTTTATTGTTCATTTTACTTTATTTTAGTTTGACATGTTTTTCCGCCCCAAAATTTTTTTTGATCACTTTTATACCTATTACAAGGAACGTAAACATCCCTTGTAATAGGAATATGGCATGACAGGTCCTCTTTACAGTGAGATATGGGGGGTCAATAAGTCCCCACATCTCACCTCTAGGCTGGGAAGCCTAAAAAAAAAAAATCCTGGCTTTGATCGTAGCGGTGAGTCGGTAGAAGCACCGGAGGGTGGCGGGGGGGGGGGACATCTCATCTCGCCTCCCGTAAGAATGATCAAGCGCCGGAACAGCCGCTATGATTGTTCTTATGGTGTAGGGAATCGCCGGCTGAAAAAGCTGATATCTGAATGATGCCTGTAGCTGCACCCATCATTCAGATATCCCCGCACAAAGTCAAGGACGTCATATGACGGCCGGCGGGCAGGAAGTGGTTATTGCAGAGTATTGCCAGGCATTGCGGAGTATGGCAGGGCATTGCGGAGTATGGCAGGGTATTGCACGGGGTATTGCACAGGGGGTATTGCGCAGGGTATTGCAGAGTATTGCGCAGGGTGTATTGTGCAGGGTATTGCAGAGTATTGCGCAGGGTATTGCAGAGTATTTTGAAGAGTATTGAGCATGGTATTGCAGAGTATTTTGCAGAGTATTGCGCAGGGTATTGCGCAGGGTATTGCAGAGTATTGCGCAGGGTATTGCAGAGTATTTTGAAGAGTATTGAGCATGGTATTGCAGGGTATTGCAGAGTATTGCGCAGGGTATTGCGCAGGGTATTGCGCAGGGTATTGCAGAGTATTGCACCAGGGTATTGCAGAGTATTGCACCAGAGTATTTTGCAGGGTATTGCAGAGGGTATTGCAGAGGGTATTGCAGAGTATTTTGCAGAGTATTGCGCAGGGTATTGCAGAGTATTGCGCAGGGTATTGCAGAGTATTGCACAAGATTTTGCAGAGTATTGCGCAGGGTATTGCAGGGTATTGCACCAGGGTATTGCAGAGTATTGCACCAGGGTATTGCAGAGTATTGCGCAGAGTATTGCGCAGGGTAATTTGCAGAGTATTGCGCAGGGATGGCTGAGCAGGGATGGATGGATGGATTGCTGGATCTGTGACTACAATTGTCACAGATCCAGCCCACAGCTGACATGCTCTGACATGGGGGAGGGAGCTGACATGATCTGCTCCCTCCCCTCTCCTCTCACACTGTACCGATCGGTACAGAGAGGGGAGGGAGGAACCGGCGTCATCACATGACGCCGGTCTGTTTACAAGTGATTGCTCCGTCATTTGACGGAGCGATCACGTGGTAAACGGCCGCTATCAGCGGCGATGTGATGCGCGGGGTCCTCTGGACCCGGCGGTCACGGAGATTCCCGTGTGCGTGCCACAGGGGGCGCGCGGGAGCGTGATTCTGGGAGGACGTTGTATAACGTCCTCCCAGAGTTAAGCAACCACCTTGTCGACGTTATTTGTCGGCAGGTGGTTGTTAAGTGGTTAATATAGCGTGGTCTTACCCCGAAGGGTCCCGACGAGTTTTGGGTTTTGCACGTTACCTCTTCAGCTTCGTTGTCTGGATAGGAAAGTCTGTAGTAATGCAATGTCCACACAGATGTAAAACCTCAAACAGTAAGGCTTTATTTTCTTATGCAGTAAACAATGAGAAAGTAGAAGGTATGGAAGAGTAGGGGAAGGTTCAGGCACTCAGCGCTACTAGCCAAAAATATCATCTCACAGTCACTTACCACTCTCAATGTCAGAGTGGGTATTGGTTACCCAGATAGTCCCCTCTCACATGGCCTAGAAGCCGGGATGACACACGAATCAGCAACGGGGTAGTCTCTGCCACAGACTGCCCAAGATGAATTGGGTCTCTGCCACAGACCTCTTGGAATGAATAAAGTCTCTGCCACAGACCTTTTAAAGTTGAATAAAAGGATAGTCCAGGAATCCTCTGCCACAGGATTTCAAAGTCCCAAACTCGTACAGTGAAAGAGCCTTTAAGCCAATTCGGCGAACTGTAGGGCTTGTAGTATAGTGGGATCCCTCCTTGATAAATTTACCAGGCCTCCCCCCGAGACAGCAGCACTTTGCCGGTCCCCTCCAGGGCAGGTCCTTCCCTGGTCTCCTTCACCAAGACAGCTTCCTCCCCATTTGGACGGACAGCTTGGGATCCCCTCTCTGAATGTAGGCCCCAGCCAGATTAGCTGGGCCTACTAGATAGCGATGCAGCCTCAGGCCAACGTGGCCCCGAGACCAGAACCACACACACACACACCTCGCGCCCGGAGCGGGAACGGACCCCGATGAATCGCGTCTGTCCCTTAAGCATCCCCTCCCAGCAGGCACAGCGGGTCGACCACTCCCACTGCACAGCTGCCGAGAAGGGCCACTCAATGCACCATGGTTTGCCCGTGTTCCAACAGGTGCCTGAGGTGGCAACGCCACCTACAGGCAATAAGGGAAATCACTACCAGGCAAAGCACAACTAGCGTACAATGAAAAAGGTAACTGTTAGCGCAAACACAGCAACAACTGCAGTTTACCATCTCTGCATAGAAAAACGGATCCGGATCTGAAGCTTCCCTACAGACCACTGACACACAGATGACCCTTTGTATTTCCTGTTTCCTACTCTGCATCTTCTACATCTGTGCAGCCCATGGATCCGGGGCGAGGACTACAGGATCCTTACAGATGAGCCTTCCTTTGCTTCCTTTCCTGTGGCGCTTCCTTTTTCTCTACCCTTTTAAACCACAACTAGAACTGAGGCAAATCAAAAATGTAATTCAACTGTCTGAGCCCAACTACTGGCTCAGACATCCCTCTATATTTTGAATAGCGTCCCAACCTTTTGGGGAGGACGCTACACTTGCGACCCTCAAGAGGGGCAGCACTACATTTGGGGGCTCCTCTGGGATACCCCTCATGGCAAGCCCAAGCAAGTCCTGTGATCAACCCAGAGAGAAGAGGAGGATGGACTCAGTCACTGCCACCATTTGGGCACAAGAGCAAGGGAGTCAACTGGAACTGGCCAGTGTGGTGAAGATGCCCGGAATTGGATGGTCTGAAAGTGAGGTGAGACAGCTGATAAGAAGGGCTGTTCCAGAGCAAGGATTATATGTGGCGGATGTGAAGCCTGAGATTGAGGAAGATTACACTTATGCCCTGATAGACTGGCGAGAGAATGTTCCGGCTGGATTTCAGAAAGAGACGGTGAGCTTAGCTGATGGGTTGGAGGCCCAAGTGATACTCTAGCTGAAAGTGGGAAAATCCAGAGGAAGAGCCTTCCAGAAGTGGTTCCATGAGTCCTGAGATAGAAACAAAATTTATGAGGACAGCCGCACTCCAATCCAACGTAGTTTTATTAAAAGGAAACAGGCACTACAAATAACAGCATGAATCTAGGACAGCTGACGCGTTTCACACTCTATTCGGTGTTTACTCATAGCTATGAGTAAACACTGAATAGAGTGTGAAACGCGTCAGCTGTCCATTTTGTTTCTACTGCCATGTGCATTGCCGGCACCCTCGGTCCCTGAGAGTAAGACCTCACCAAGCTATACCTGCCTAGAGTGGCAATTTTTGTTTATGAGTCCTGAGATGGAGGAGGAAAAGTCATTCCTCAGCTCTCCTGTAGCCCACCCACATAGAATATACATATACTTATTCGGGTATAGGAAATACAGTATGCACTGTTGAAAGCTTGAATCATAAAGGAAACAGTAATTTTGCCATCAATAATATTCCTTGTAAGACAACTCTTTTCCCTTTTTTGGGGGTTAAATTCAAGTTTGTTCTATGATTCTTTCCTCATTTATCTAACTGAGTAAAATAGTCGTGATCTAAGTAATTTTGGTGCATTTCCTTCATGTTGCTGTAATTTAAAGGAAAAACTTTTTTTTAACCCAGGGTGTCAATGGTAGCAGAGGACTCACAGGTATCAGGACAACCTGAGGCAGTGTTTCTCAACACCAGTCCTCAAGGCGCCCCAACGGGTCATGTTTTCAGGATTTCCCTGAGATGAAACAACTGTGGTAATTACTAAGGCAGTGAAACTGATCAAATCACCTGTGCAAAATAATGGAAAGCCTGAAAACATGACCTGTTGGGGCGCCTTGAGGACTGGAGTTGAGAAACACTGACCTGAGGGGTATTGATCTATCTTGCAACCCTCGAGAGGGCAGGGCTACATAAGGACGGAGACTTTCATTTACTTTTTCAGTAACCAAACAGCATCTCTAAATCAGCTTCAATCAAATTACAATTTCAAACATAAGCCAGTAGTGTCCAGGCTACTAATAATAGGAATGTATTCAGCTAGCGTAGCCTCCACAAGATGGCGATCTCCATTATTTCAGTGAAACGCACTAATTAGCAGAATGTGGCGTGACGTAGACAGAAAGTCGAAAACAGGAAGTCATCTTATATAAAGACAGGAAGTTCCAGGTGAGAGGTGATTTGAGAGGAAGTAGAGAGAAGACATTGCTGTAACTGGCAGCAGAGGAGGTAATAAGATATTATTTTACATTTACACCCAGTAACCCCCCCGTCATGTCCGTCCTCTTCCTCCATATTTGTTGTGACATCATGTTCTTAATGAATTAGGTCTGTAATATAGTATAAGAAGCTGTATGAGATATCAAAACGATAGAAGAACTCTGTCCTGATATTATTCATCCCAGTACAGTCCAGGTGATTCACAGTTGATTATCAATTTCTAGAAAGGAGCATCCTGTAGAGATCACATGGCCAGCTTAAGAAGAATGGACAAAAACAGGAGTCACATGACTGAGAGGCTAATCAACCTCACCCTGGAGATCATCTACCTGCTGACCGGAGAGGTGAGGAGGATTCTGGGAGGTCACATGACATCACTCTTATCTCTATTAATAAAACACAGACCTGACTGGAGAGGTGAGGAGGATTCTGGGAGGTCACATGACATCACTCTTATCTCTATTAATAAAACACTGACCGGAGAGGTGAGGAGGATTCTGGGAGGTCACATGACATCACTCTTATCTCTATTAATAAAACACAGACCTGACTGGAGAGGTGAGGAGGATTCTGGGAGGTCACATGACATCACTCTTATCTCTATTAATAAAACACAGACCTGACCGGAGGGGTGAGGAGGATTCTGGGAGGTCACATGACATCACTCTTATCTCTATTAATAAAACACAGACCTGACCGGAGAGGTGAGGAGGATTCTGGGAGGTCACATGACATCACTCTTATCTCTATTAATAAAACAGACCTGACCGGAGAGGTGAGGAGGATTCTGGGAGGTCACATGACATCCCTCTTATCTCTATTAAAGGGGAGTTCCAGCCTTTTTATGTTTATTAAAAGTCAGCAGCTACAAAAAGTGTAGCTGCTGACTTTTAATAAACAGACACTTACCTGCTCCACGGTCCAGCGATGCGGCCTCCCGGAGCGTCGCTCCTCTCCCCCCCTCTCCACTGGCGCCTCCATTCAGACTGTGGGCACCCGGCCGTGACAGCTTTCGGCTTTATGGCCGGGCACGCACTGTGCATGCGCGAGTCGCGCTGCGCTCTAGGAGTGGACAGGCGATCTCCTGGGACCTGTCACGTGTCCCAGGAGATCGCCTAGAGGGAGGGGCCGCCTAAAGCGAGAGGAGGGGTCGCCTAGCCGATCCCTGGGTGGAAGGAGGAAGTGGGACAGGAAGTCCCACTCCTACCGAAGCCCCCACTCCCCACTCCCCCAAATGTGGCATGTAAGGGGGTGTGGAGTGCTTAAAGCGGAAGTTCCACTTTTGGGTGGAACTCCGCTTTAATAAAATGCAGACCTGACCGGAGAGGTGAGGAGGATTCTGGGAGGTCACATGACATCACTCTTATCTCTATTAATAAAACACAGACCTGACCGGAGAGGTGAGGAGGATTCTGGGAGGTCACATGACATCACTCTTATCTCTATTAATAAAACACAGACCTGACCGGAGAGTATCATTTGGCTTTAACTCTTTGTTTCTTGAATATAGAGGTTTCCTTCTATGAAGTCTGGTGATCATGTCACCATCACGGTGCCTCAGCCTCACTCTATGACACCCGGGACACCTGACAAGCAGAAGATTCTAGAAGTCACCAAGAAGATGATGGAGCTGCTGACAGGAGAGGTGAGCGGTGCCGGGAATTCTGGGACATTATCCAGTAACAGACAAGGGATGTGTCTGGATGGTGACTGTATCATTGTGTGTGTCAGGTTCCTATAAGGTGTCAGGATGTCACTGTCTATTTCTCCATGGAGGAGTGGGTGTATTTAGAAGGACACAAGGATCTCTACAAGGACATCATGATGGAGAATCAGCCGCCCCTCACATCACCGGGTAAGAGGAGACTGGATTATAAAATGAAAGCTAATTTTTCATGTATGAGAAGATTGAAAAATCACCATTGCTGCTCATAGGAGAATCTTCAATAAAACCAACCCACCATTTAACATTCCTAACAGATATATTATAATTGCATATAGTTAAATATATGCAGCCCTTAATATATAAGTAGTCTTGGTATTTAGGACACTACCCAGTGTTTCTCAATATAATGTCATGTTCCCAACAAATGAATCGAACATACTGCACACCATATGAAAGGTCCATCTCCATTCCTCAATATAACGTCATGTTCCCAACAAATGAGGAGGAGATACTGTACACCATATGAAAGGTCCATCTCCATTCCTCAATATAACGTCATGTTCCCAACAAATGAGGAGGAGATACTGTACACCATATGAAAGGTCCATCTCCATTCCTCAATATAACGTCATGTTCCCAACAAATGAGGGGGAGATACTGTACACCATATGAAAGGTCCATCTCCATTCCTCAATATAACGTCATGTTCCCAACAAATGAGGAGGAAGAAATACTGTACACCATATGAAAGGTCCATCTCCATTCCTCAATATAACGTCATGTTCCCAACAAATGAGGAGGAGATACTGTACACCATATGAAAGGTCCATCTCCATTCCTCAATATAACGTCATGTTCCCAACAAATGAGGGGGAGATACTGTACACCATATGAAAGGTCCATCTCCATTCCTCAATATAACGTCATGTTCCCAACAAATGAGGAGGAGATACTGTACACCATATGAAAGGTCCATCTCCATTCCTCAATATAACGTCATGTTCCCAACAAATGAGGAGGAGATACTGTACACCATATGAAAGGTCCATCTCCATTCCTCAATATAACGTCATGTTCCCAACAAATGAGGGGGAGATACTGTACACCATATGAAAGGTCCATCTCCATTCCTCAATATAACGTCATGTTCCCAACAAATGAGGAGGAGATACTGTACACCATATGAAAGGTCCATCTCCATTCCTCAATATAACGTCATGTTCCCAACAAATGAGGGGAGATACTGTACACCATATGAAAGGTCCATCTCCATTCCCCAATATAATGTCATGAATCTGCAGTAATGTTTCATGCCCTGTCTGTTCCCAACAAATGAGGAGGAGATACTGTACACCATATGAAAGGTCCATCTCCATTCCTCAATATAACGTCATGTTCCCAACAAATGAGGAGGAGATACTGTACACCATATGAAAGTTTCATCTCCATTCCTCAATATAACGTCATGTTCCCAACAAATGAGGAGGAGATACTGTACACCATATGAAAGGTCCATCTCCATTCCTCAATATAACGTCATGTTCCCAACAAATGAGGAGGAGATACTGTACACCATATGAAAGGTCCATCTCCATTCCTCAATATAACGTCATGTTCCCAACAAATGAGGAGGTGATACTGTACACCATATGAAAGGTCCATCTCCATTCCTCAATATAACGTCATGTTCCCAACAAATGAGGGGGAGATACTGTACACCATATGAAAGGTCCATCTCCATTCCTCAATATAATGTCATGTTCCCAACAAATGAGGAGGTGATACTGTACACCATATGAAAGGTCCATCTCCATTCCTCAATATAACGTCATGTTCCCAACAAATGAGGGGGAGATACTGTACACCATATGAAAGGTCCATCTCCATTCCTCAATATAACGTCATGTTCCCAACAAATGAGGAGGAGATACTGTACACCATATGAAAGGTCCATCTCCATTCCTCAATATAACGTCATGTTCCCAACAAATGAGGGGAGATACTGTACACCATATGAAAGGTCCATCTCCATTCCTCAATATAATGTCATGTTCCCAACAAATGAGGAGGAGATACTGTACATCATATGAAAGGTCCATCTCCATTCCCCAATATAATGTCATGAATCTGCAGTAATGTTTCATGCCCTGTCTGTTCCCAACAAATGAGGAGGAGATACTGTACACCATATGAAAGTTTCATCTCCATTCCTCAATATAACGTCATGTTCCCAAGAAATGAGGAGGAGATACTGTACACCATATGAAAGGTCCATCTCCATTCCTCAATATAACGTCATGTTCCCAACAAATGAGGAGGTTCTGTAGTTGAATGGTCAATAATGAAAAAAATCTCTTTCCAGCAGATGGACACACAGATGTCTGGAATACTTTGGAGGAATCATCTCATCTTATATCCTCTCCAGATGATAACATAATAAATGAAAGGATAGTACAAGATTCTCCCAAAGTAAAGTACAAAGCTCATAGACTTTCCTGCCTGGATGGGTCTGCGGAGCCTTTTGATAATCTTTCGGAGAATTTACATTTCGCTTCCCCAAACGTAGATCCAATAATTGACAGTTTGGAAAGATCGGAAGATTCCGATTATTGTGAGAATTCTTCTAAGCTACATGCTATCACCCATGATAACTCCTCAAGAATTCACAATACAGGTTTGACACCAGATGGGCCTATCAAAAACCAGAAAACTCATGTGGGTAAAGAGACATATACACGTGGGACAAAATCTGAAGATGGGAAATCGTTAAAAACAAAATCGAATTGTCAAGGTGACACAGTTGAGAAGATCTTTTCAAGCTCAGAGAGCAAGAATTTGAACCTTATTAGACATGAAGTTCACCAAACTAAGGAGCCCTCAGAACACGAAAAATGTTGTCCCAATTCTAATGTCCTCGTCCAAATTATAAAGAAACCCTTCCCTTGTTCAGAGTGCGGGAAACGTTTCAGTCAGCGAACGCACCTTCTTAGCCACCATAGAGTTCACACGGGCGAGCGTCCTTTCGTTTGCTCCGAGTGCGGGAAGAGTTTCTGCGAGAAACGGTACCTCATTAACCATCAGGGTAGCCACACGGGTGACCGTGCTTTTTCATGTTCAGAGTGCGGGAAAAGTTTCACGTGGCAAGAGAGTCTTATGAGGCACAAGAAAATTCACAGCGGAGTGCGGCCGCATTCGTGTTCAGAGTGTGGGAAATGTTTCGCTGAGAAAACTGATCTTCGCAGACACCAGAAAAGTCACACGGGCGAGCGCGCTTTTTCGTGCTCAGACTGCGGGAAAGGTTTCACCAGGAAAGAGAGTCTTATAAGGCACATGCATTTTCACAGCGGAGTGCGTCTGCATTTCTGTTCAGACTGCGGGAAACGTTTCACGCAGAAAGATGACCTCCTGGAACACAAGAAAACACACCCGGACAAGCTTTTTTTTTCATGTTCAGAGTGTGGGAAATCGTTCCGTCTCCAAAAATATCTGATTAAACATCAGAAAAACCACACGGGTGAGCGGGTTTCCTGTTCAGTGTGTGGTAAAGATTTTGCCCGCAAAGACGGGCTTCATAGGCATATGAGAACTCACTCCGAAGATCCTTCATAATCGTGCTTGCATCTTGTTGTGCCCAAGAGGAGACAGGTGTCTTCTGTTAATGTCCATTGTGTGGAAAATGTAAGGGAACTTTCTTTACACCATAGTAGTCACACGTATGTGCGTCCGTTTTCATGTTCGAAGTGCGGGAAATGTGGTAAAAAAAAAAGAAAAAACGCGTTTGGCCAAGAGAAGACTGGTGGGCGAGTGTCCTCTGTTAATGTTCGGAGTGCGGGGAAATGTTTCATTCAGTAAGGGAACTTTTCCTTACATCAGAGCAGTCACATGTATGAGTGTCTGTTTCACTAATAGATAATCCTATACAGACTATTGTTTTATTTTACGAAATAAAAATTATTGATGGTTTTATATATTGGAGTGCGAGTCCCTTTTCTGTGCCAGTAAAGTCCGTGCTTATTCTTTTTATTGAACATTGGTGTTCCGAACAACAGAACCAATCTATGTATGTTTATTTCTTTTTAATAAAACCGGAGCATTTCTTGGAAGTGGAGAAGGGGAAAGACCATCTGAGGTCTGGTTGTATGGGGTTTCCTCATCCCTTTTCACATTCTCTGGTTCAGGATTTCTCAGCCTGGGTTCCATGGAACCTTTCGATTCTTCCAGAGGTTGCTAGGGGGTTCCTTGAACAATGAGCAATTTCTACCTCTCAGATAAGTTCTCAATGACACCATTGATCTTTTTAGCTATCTGTCAAGCCTCGTACACACGGGCGGGAATCCCGTCGGGGAAAAAAAAACGTTGGTTTTCCAGACGGGATTCCCGGCAAGCTTGCCTTGCTCCGCCGAGTGTACACACGGCAATTCAAAAGAACTGGCGTTCTTTTGAATGGCAAGAACGCGGTGACGTCATCGACTACGACGAGCCTGCGCTCGTCACATTCGATGCTGTCGCCTTCATCTTGCTACACCCTACACTACCCTTGTATGCTATTTTTCTCATCGAGATTCCCGGCAGTTTTCCCGACAAGAAACCATACACACGAACGGTTTTCTCAACAAAAAGATCTCTCAGCAGTGTTCTTGCCAAGAAAACCGGTCGTGTGTACGAGGCTTAAGAGGATAATTCTTCCACAAGTCTAAGAAGCATTCTTAATCAAACAGGGTTCCATGGAACCCTAGTGTTCCTCAGGCAATGAGCAATTTTTACCTCTCAGATAAGTTCTCACTGAAACCGTTGATCTTTTTAGCTATCTGTAAGGGGGTAATTCTTCCAATAATCACAAGTTTAAGGAGCATTCTTCCTCAACCAGGGTTTCATGGAACTCTAGGGATCCTCCAAAGGTTGGTAGGGGTTCCTTGAGCAATAAGCAATTTCTACCGCTCAGATTAGTTCCCACTGACACCATTGATCTTTTTAGCTCTCTGTAAGAGGATAATTCTTCCCAATCACCACAAGTGTAAGGATAATTCTTACTCAACCAGTGTTCCCTTGGGTTTATCCAGAGGTTGCTAGGGGTTCCTTGAGCAATGATTCCTTGAGCAATAAGCAATTTCTGCCTCTCAGATAAGTTCCCAATGACACCATTGATCTTTTTAACTCTCTGTAAAAGGATAATTCTTCCACAAGTCTCAAGCCTCGTACACAAGAAACGACAAGAAAACTGCCGAGAGAGCTTTCTTGCCGAGAAATTCGTTCGTGTGTATGGTTTCTCGTCAAGAAAACCGACAAGAATCTCGACGAGAAATATAGAGAACCTGCTCTCTATTTTCTCGTCGAGATTCTTGTCAGCCTGTTTCTCCATGAGAAAATTGTGTGTGTGTACACTTACCTGTCCTCCGGGAAGCCCGCGCATGCTCGAAATGACTTTGACGCATGCGCGGTAGCTTCCTAGGCATAGATAGGGTGTAGCAAGATGGCGGAGACGGCATCGAATGTGACGAGCGCATGCTCGTCGTAGTCGATGACGTCACCGCGTTCGCTCCATTCAAAGAACCGCGGGTTCTATGAAAGGAGCGTCTGTACACTCGGCCGGGACAAGTTTCTTGTCCAAGTATCTCGTCAAGAAAAACGACGTGTTTTTTTCTTGACGAGATTTTCGACCGTGTGTACGAGGCTTAAGAAGCATTCTTCCTCAACCAGGGTTCCTCAGGCAATGAGCAATTTTAACCTCTTAGATAAGTTCCCACTGAAACCGTTGATCTTTCTAAGCTATCTGTAAGGGGATAATTCTTCCCAATGATCACAAGTGTGAGGAGCTTTCTTCCTCATCCAGGGTTCTATGGAACTCTAGGGATCCTCCAGAGGTTGGTATTTAATCTTTTTAGCTATCTGTGAGTGGGTAGGTCTTCCCAATGACCACAAGTGTAAAAAGCATTCTTCCTCAACCAGGGTTCCTTCAGAGGTTGCTATGGGTTTCTTGAGCAATTTCTACCTCTCAGATAAGTTCCCACTGACACCATTGATCTTTTTTAGCTATCTGTAAGGTGGTAATTCTTCCCAATCACCACAATTGTAAGGATAATTCTTCCTCATCCAGGGTTCCATGGAACTCTAGGGATCCTCCAGAGGTTGGTAGGGGTTCCTTGAGCAGTGAGCAATTTCTTCCTATTAGATAAGTTCTCACTGACACCATTGATCTTTTTAACTCTCTGTAAGAGGATAATTTTTCCACAAGTCTAATGCCGCGTACACACGATCATTATTCACGGCGGTTAAAAAACCGCCGTGAATAATGACATTAAAAACGAGGGAACGGCTTGTTCCCCACACACGGTCGTTTTTCACGTCATTTTTTCTCTTGTTGAGAAAAACGACCGTCTGTGGGCTCCGCGGCAGTGTTTCCCTATGGGAAACACTGCCGCGGAAAAAAATGTAGAGAAAAACGACAAGAAAAATTAGAGCATGTTCTAATTTTTCTCGTCGTTTTTAATTCCGTTTTTCCCGTCGGGAAAAATGACAAAATGCCCACAGACGATCGTTTTTCTCGTCAAAAGGAGAAATGTAATTTTTCTCGACGAGAAAAACGGTCGTGTGTACACGGCATAAGAAGCATTCTTCCTCAACCAGGGTTCCTCAGGCAATGAGCAATTTTTACCTCTCAGATAAGTTCCCACTGAAACCGTTGATCTTTCTAAGCTATCTGTAAGGGGATAATTCTTCCCAATGATCACAAGTGTAAGGAGCATTCTTCCTCATCCCGGGTTCCATGGAACTCTAGGGATCCTCCAGAGGTTGGTAGGGGTTCCTTGATCAATCAGCAATTTCTGCCTCTCAGATAAGTTCCCACTGACACCATTGATCTTTTTATCTATCGGTGAGGGGGTAAGTCTTCCCAATGACCACAAGTATAAGGAGTATTCGTCCTCAACCAGGGTTCCTCCAGAGGTTGCTAGGGGTTTCCTTGAGCAATGAGAAATTTCTGCCTCTCAGATAACTTCTCAGTGACACCATTGATCTTATTTAGCTATCTGTGAGGGGTTAATTCTTCCCAATCACCACAAGTGTAAAGATAATTCTTCCTCAGCCAGGGTTCCTCCAGAGGTTGCTAGGGGTTCCTTGAGCAATGGGCAATTTCTGCCTCTCAGATAAGTTTCCACTGACACCATTGATCTTTTTATCTATCGGTGAGGGGGTAATTCTTCCCAATGACCACAAGTGTAAGGAGTATTCGTCCTCAACCAGGGTTCCTTCAGAGGTTGCTAGAGGTTCTTTGAGCAATGAGCATATTTTGCCTCTCAGATAAGTTCCCACTGACACCAACTGATCTTTTTAGCTCCCTGTAAGAGGATAATTCTTCCACATGTCTAATGCCTCGTACACACGACCGGTTTTCCTGACATGCCAAAAACCAACGTTTTTCCCAACGTGATTCCTCTCAAGCCTTCCTTGCATACACATGTTCAGGCAAAAAAACGCTTGACCGAAGCGCGGTCACGTACAACACGTATGACGGCACTATAAAGGGGAAGTTCCATTCAAATGGTGCCACCCTTTGGGCTACTTTTGCTGATCCTCGTGTTAGTAAAAGTTTGGTGAGAGACGATTTGCGCTTTTCAGCCTCGTTCTTTTTAAGTCCGTTACAGCGTGACGAATGTGATATCTCCATTACGAACGCTAGTTTTACCAGAATTAACGCTCTCGTCTCATACTTGATTCTGAGCATGCGCGGTTTTTTTCCCCTCGGAAAAGCATACACACGAGCAGTTTTCGCGACGAGAAAAAGACAGACGGGAAACACGATGGGAAAAAATAGAGCAGGTTCTATTTTTTTTTGCGGGCAGTTTTCTCGTCGGGAAAACTGCTATGGAGCATACACATGACCGGTTTTCCCGACCAATCTAAAAAATGGCAGTTTTCTCGTCGGGAAAACCGGTCGTGTGTACGAGGCATAAGAAGCATTCTTCCTCAACTAGGGTTCCTCCGGCAATGAGCAATTTCTACCTCTCAGATAAGTTCTCACTGACACCATTAATCTTTTTATCTATCGGTGAGGGGGTAAGTCTTCCCAATGACCACAAGTGTAGGAAGCATTAGTCCTCAACAAGGGTTCCTCCAGAGGTTGCTAGGGGTTCCTTGAGCAATGAGCAAATTTTACCTCTCAGATAAGTTCCCTTTGACACCATTGATCTTTTTAGCTATCTGTAAGGGGATAATTCTTCCCAATGATTACAAGTGTAAGGAGCATTCTTCCTCATCCAGGGTTCCATGGAACTCTAGGGATCCTTCAGAGGTTGGTAGGGGTTCCTTGAGCAATGAGAAATTTCTGCCTCTCAGATAAGTTCTCAGTGACACCGTTGATCTTTGTAGCTATCTGTAAGGGGGTAGTTCTTCCCAATGACCACTGTAAGGAGTATTCTTCCTCCACCAGGGTTCCATGCGACCTTTGGGTTCCTCCAGAGGTTGGTAGGGGTTCCTTGAGCAATGAGAAATTTCTACCTCTCAGATATGTTCTTAATGACACCATTGATCTTTTTAGCTATCTGCAAGGGGATAATTCTTCCCAAATGACCACAAGCGTAAGGAGCATTCTTCCCACTGACCATCACACTAATGTATCATGAGGTGTAGATGTAGTAATTTTGAGACGGGAAAGTTATTTTATGGGTTCATCTGTGTGGAAAAGGTTCAGAAAGGCTGCTCTGGCTTTGTAAGAAGGGGGACTTTTTTTATGTCTTCAGCAACCAAACTGCACTTCTAAATCAGGATGCCCAGGCTTAGCTTTACTCAAATTACTATTTTCAAAATCAGCCGGTAGTAGTCAGACGTCCAAAGAAAATAACGAAGCCTTCAGCTACTATACTCTCCACAAGATGGCGATCCCCGATATTTTTCTGCGCAATGCACGCACACAGGAGGATGTCACATAGACAGGAAGTAGAGAGGAGACATTTCTGGAACTGGCAGCAGAGGAGGTAATAAGATCTTATTTTCTATTTACACCCAGTAACCCTCCCTTCATGTCCGTCCTCTTCCTTCATAGTCACTGTGATGTCTTTTATCTCCAGCAGATGATGATACACACATATATAGTGTACAATAATATGTCAATATATTAACCCATTCAGTGAAATCCTCTACACAGAAAGAACACATAAGTGTCCAGCATCCTGAGGACATCTGGGCTTTCTATTCATCGGTACCGGTCCAGTGCTTTGACAGAACTGTACAGATGATATTACTCGCAAAAAAAAATAATCCAGATAATTCCTACATTTTTATCTATCTACAGAGAGAAGCATCCAGTTTAGACCACCTGACCACCTTAGGGAGGATGGAGGAGGACCAGGGTCACATTTCAGAGAAGATCTTGAACCTCATACTGGAGATCATCTACCTGCTGACCGGAGAGGTGAGGAGGATTCTGGGAGGTCACATGACATCACTCTTATCTCTATTAATAAAACACAGACCTGACCGGAGAGGTGAGGAGGATTCTGGGAGGTCACATGACATCACTCTTATCTCTATTAATAAAACACAGACCTGACCGGAGAAGTAAGGAGAATTTTGGGAGGTCACATGACATCACTCTTATCTTTGTTAAGGAAGATTTTGTGAGTATCACCTCACCTTACCTTCAGTTTTTCAAAACAGAATTTACCTTCGGTGAAGGTTGGAGACCATGTGACCATTACAGTGCCTCTACTTCATCCCCTCACACTTGAGAGAAACAGCAAGAAGAAGGTTTTAGAATCCACCAAGAAGTTGATGGAGTTGCTGACAGGAGAGGTGAGCGGTGCCGGGAATTCTGGGATATTATCCAGTAACAGACAAGGGATGTGTCTGGATGGTGACTGTATCATTGTGTGTGTCAGGTTCCTATAAGGTGTCAGGATGTCACTGTCTATTTCTCCATGGAGGAGTGGGAGTATTTAGAAGGACACAAGGATCTCTACAAGGACGTCATGATGGAGAATCAGCCGCCCCTCACATCACCGGGTAAGAGGAGATTTTCTTGTAAAGGAGAGAGCAGTACGGAGGATCCACCTAGATCCCCCATCATCTGATAAACACATAGAAACAATGTATTCAGTCAGTGTGTGTGTTTCCTACAGATGGATCCAGTAATGGGAACCCACCAGAGAGATGTCCCCGTCCTCTGTACTCCCGGGATTCCACACGGGAGGATCACACCATCCCTCACCATCATCAGGTAGATGGGATTGTAGGTATAAAGCACAGAAGAGGCCCCAAATTGTATACAGTTATGTATGTTTTTTAGTTTTAGTTGTTATGTTCTATTCTTTTGGGTTTAGAGTGAAGACTTGATTCATACAAAGGTTGAAGTTAAAGCAGAAGAAAAGACTTATGTAAAGGGTATTCAACAATCTACAGAGAAGGTCGGGATGAATGTTACAGCTAAAGAGGAAGATTATTTTCTAGATATCAGCTCAGGTAAGTACTAAAGACCAATCGAGATGGGGATACTGTACACCATATAAAAGGTCCATCTCCATTCCTCAATATAACGTCATGTTCCCAACAAATGAGGGGGAGATACTGTACACCATATGAAAGGTCCATCTCCATTCCTCAATATAACGTCATGTTCCCAACAAATGAGGAGGAGATACTGTACACCATATGAAAGGTCCATCTCCATTCCTCAATATAACGTCATGTTCCCAACAAATGAGGAGGAGATACTGTACACCATATGAAAGGTCCATCTTCATTCCTCAATATAACGTCATGTTCCCAACAAATGAGGAGGAGATACTGTACACCATATGAAAGGTACATCTCCATTCCTCAATATAACGTCATGTTCCCAACAAATGAGGAGGAGATACTGTACACCATATGAAAGGTCCATCTCCATTCCTCAATATAACGTCATGTTCCCAACAAATGAGGAGGAGATACTGTACATCATATGAAAGGTCCATCTTCATTCCTCAATATAACGTCATGTTCCCAACAAATGAGGAGAAGATACTGTACACCATATGAAAGGTCCATCTCCATTCCTCAATATAATGTCATGAATCTGCAGTAATGTTTCATGCCCTGTCTGTTTTCAACAAATGAGGAGGAGATACTTTACACCATATGAAAAGTCCATCTCCATTCCTCAATATAATGTCATGTTCCCAACAAATGAGGGGGAGATACTGTACACCATATGAAAGGTCCATCTCCATTCCTCAATATAACGTCATGTTCCCAACAAATGAGGGGGAGATACTGTACACCATATGAAAGGTCCATCTCCATTCCTCAATATAACGTCATGTTCCCAACAAATGAGGAGGAGATACTGTACACCATATGAAAGGTCCATCTCCATTTCTCAATATAATGTCATGAATCTGCAGTAATGTTTCATGCCCTGTCTGTTCTCAACAAATGAGGAGGAGATACTGTACACCATATGAAAGGTCCATCTCCATTCCTCAATATAACGTCATGTTCCCAACAAATGAGGGGGAGATACTGTACTCCATATGAAAGGTCCATCTCCATTCCTCAATATAACGTCATGTTCCCAACAAATGAGGGGGAGATACTGTACACCATATGAAAGGTCCATCTCCATTCCTCAATATAACGTCATGTTCCCAACAAATGAGGGGGAGATACTGTACACCATATGAAAGGTCCATCTCCATTCCTTTCCAAACAATGTCATCAATGTGTGCACATAACCCAGTGTGCTGTAGTTAAATGGTTATTTATGGAAATCTCTTTACGGCAGATGGACATGATGCCTGGAATAGCCCTGAAGAACATTGTTTGTCTTCCTCAGAAGATAACGCAAAAGATAACAGGATGATGCATAATTTTCCGGAAGTAACGAACATAGCTCAAAATAAACATCACAGAATTTACAGTGCAGAAACATCAACCAATCCTTTTAATACTCCTTCTCAGCAATTACATACCACCACCCCGAATGTATATCCAATAATTCACAGCGTGGACACATCTGCAGATCCCTTTATTCCTCAGGAACCTTCTGATAAGTCACATGCTATTACCCAGAATATCGTTTCAGGAACTCACATCACAGATAAGGCACCAGATCCTTTAAATCCTGAGAAATCTTCTCATGTTATCCAGAAACCTGAGGCCATTTCTCCACATTCTAAGGGTAAAAAATGTTCAACGTCGTCATCAACTTTTACGATACATCAGAAGGCAAACGCAGCTGAGCGACCATTTTCATGTTCTGACTGCGGGAAATGTTTTAAGACAAAGGGACATCTCGTCTTTCATAAAAAAATTCACACAGGGGTGCGACCCTACCTATGTTCAGAGTGCGGGAGACGTTTTATATCGAAGTCAGGTCTCATTAGACATTTAAGCCAACACACTGGAGTGCGGCCCTACCCTTGTACGGAATGTGAGAAATCTTTCGTAGGGAAAAGCGACCTTCTCAGCCATTTGAGGTTTCACACAGGGGAGCGTCCTTACGTGTGCACAGAGTGCGGTCAGTCCTTCATGCAGAGCGGTCATCTGAAAAAACATCTCAGAATTCACACGGGCGAGAGACCTTATTACTGTTCTGAGTGCGGGAAATGTTTTTCTTGGAAAGATACGCTTAACAAACACCAGAGAACCCACATGGCCAAAAAAACATACACGTGTAGGGCATGCGGAAAGACTTTTCCATTTAGAAGCATGCTTATCCTACACCAAAGAACCCTCACAGACGAGCAGCAAGCAAAATCTGAATGTGGGAATTCCTTAAAAGCAAAAGCAAGTTTTCAAGAACATCAAGGTGATCACACGGCCGAGAAGACCCTTTCATGCTCTGAGAGCGAGGAAGTGTTCAGGAAGAAGCCAGACCTTGTTGGTAATCAGGAAGCTCACTCCACTGAGGAGCCCTCTGAGCAAGGAAAACGTTCCTCACAGAAGGAAAGCCCTGATGCCCTTTTTAAAAACCACACCGTAGAAAAGCCGTTTTCCTGTTCAGAGTGCGGGAAATGTTATAGCCAGAAAGGACACCTTAAAACCCACCAGAGAATTCACACAGGCGAGCTTCCGTATACATGCTCTGAGTGCGGGAAGAGTTTTAATGAGAAAAGATACCTCGTTAACCATCAGAGAAGTCACACCGGCGAGCCCGCTTTTTCGTGTTCAGAGTGCGGGAAAGGATTTAATTGGAAAGAGAGTCTTATGAGGCACTTGAAATTTCACAGTGGAGTGCGGCCACATTCCTGCTCAAGCTGCGGAAAACGTTTCACCCTGAAAGGAGACCTTCTTAGGCACCAAAGAACCCACATGGACAAGGTTCTTCCGTCGTAGACATCTGAGAACTTACAGAGGCAAATCTTTTTACTTTAGGACAACAAAGAAGCCCACATGAACAAACTTCATCTTTCTTATGCCCTGTACACACGATCGGATTTTCCGATGGGATAAAATCCGATGGAATTTTCCGTCGGAATTCCGTTCAAGCTGTCTTCCATCAGTCTTGCATACACACTGTCAGACAAAATTCCGACCGTCAAGAACGCTGTGACGTACAACACTACGACGAGCCGAGAAAAATGAAGTTCAATGCTTCCGAGCATGCGTCGACTTGAATCTGGGCATGCATGGGTTTTTTCTCCGTCGGAGTTCCACACAGACAATAGGAATTTCCTATTGTTTTTTTTTTCCCATCGGAAAAAAATAAAACATGTTCTATTTCTAAACACCGACGGAAAATAATCCGGTGGGGCCCACACACAATCGGAATTTCCGATGAAAAAAGTCCATAGGCATAAGACACCAGAGAGTCCACTTGAACAGGCTTCTTCCTTCTTAGACACCAGAGAGTCCATCTGAACAGGATTCTTCCTTCTAAAGCCCTGTACACACGATCGAATTTCCTATAGATTCTAATTCGATGGATTTTTCCATCGGAAATCCGATTACGCTGACTTCCATCAGTCTTGCCTACACACCATCAGTCAAAAATCCGACCGTCACGAACGCCGTGACGTAAAACACTCTGGCAAGCCGATAAAAATGAAATTCAATGCTTCTGAGCATGCGTCGACTTGATTCTGAGCATGCGTGGGTTTTTTGTCCGATGGAGTTCCACACAGACGATCGGAATTTGCTATCGTTTTTTTCCCATCGGATAAATTTAAAACGTGTTCTATTTTTTCTCACCGATGGAAAAAAGACCGATGGGGCCCATACACGATCGGTTTGTCCGATGAGAAAAGTCCATCGGACAAGATACTTCCTCAACATCAGAGAACTGACATGGCCCCTTTTATTCCCTCTAAAGCCTCATACACACGATTCGACTTCCATCGGACTTTTCCGTGGATTTTGGTCCGAAGGCCGTTGGCCATGAACTTGTTCTGCATACACACGGCAGAACATTTTCAGCCAACATTCACCAAATCACGTGGTTTTTCAGCTCTTTACCGCCACCCTTTGGGCAACTTCTGCTATTGTTGTCTGATGTTTAGCATTGGTTCTGAGCATGCGTGTTTGTACTTTTGGATTTTAGTCTGATGGACTTGTTCACACACGATCGGATGATCCTCCATCGGACATTTGTTGTCGGAAAGTTTGAGAGCATGCACAGCGAACATTTGTCCGTTGAAAAACCGAAAACAATTGTCCGGTGGAGCATACAGATGGTCGGATTGTCCGATAAAACACGTCCGTCGGACCGTTGTTGTCAAAAAGTCTGATCGTGTGTATGGGCCTTTAGATACCAGAGAACCCACACAGACAACCTTCTCCTTTTTAGACACTAGATAACCCACATAAACAAGTTTCTTCTCTCTAAGATACCAGATAACCCACATAGACAAGTTTATTTTCCCTTTCAAGCCTCGTACACACGACCGAGAATCTCGTCGCAAAAAAAAACGTTGTTTTTCTCGACGGGTTTCTTGTCAAGCTTAACAAGATTCTTGTCAAGCTTTCCTTGCATACACACTGTCAATCCAAAATCTCGTCGGTCTAAAGCGCGGTGACGTACAACACGTACGACGGCAGTATAAAGGGGAAGTTCCATTCTCATGGTGCCACCCCTTGGGCTGCTTTTGCTGATCTCGTGTTACCGCGTGTTAGTAAAAGTTTTGTGAGAGACGATTCGCGCTTTTCAGTGTTCATGCTTTCAGTTCGTTACAGCGTGACAAATGTGCTATCTCCATTACGAACGCTAGTTTTACAAGAAGGTGCGCTCCCGTCTCATACTTGAGTCTGACCATGCACGGTTTTTGAAGACTCGGAAAAGCATACACACGACCGTTTTTCTCGTCCAAATACACTCTGGCGAGAATCACGACGAGAAAAAAGAAAGCAGGTCTTCTTTTTTTCTCGTCGAGATTCTGGGCAGTTTTCTTGACGAGAAACCTGAAAGCCTCGTACACACGGCCGGTTTTCTCAGCAAGAAAGCTCTCCCAACAGTTTTCTTGTAGTTTCTTGCCGAGGCTTTAGACACTAGATAACCCACATAAACAAGTTTCTTCTCTCTAAAGACACTAGATAACCCACATAGGCCTCGTACACACGACCAGATTTCTCGGCAAGAAACTACAAGAAAACTGTTGGGAGAGCTTTCTTTGAGAAAATTGTTGTGAATCTCGACAAGAAAAACCTGCTTTCTTTTTTCTCGTCGGGAGTCTCAGTTTTCTCGTTGTGATTCTTCCATTTTAGACACCAGAGAACCCCGATGGAGAAGCTTCTTTCTTTTTAGACACCAGACAACCCACATGGAGAAGCTTCTTGGCTCTTAGACACCAGAAAACCCACATGGATAAGCTTCTTTCCTTTTAGACACCAGACAACCCACATGGACAAGCTTCTTCCTTTTTAGACACCAGACAACCCATATGAACAAGTTTCTTCCCTCCTAGACACCAGAGAACCCACATAAACAAGCTTCTTCCTTCTTAGCCACCAGAGAACCTACATAGATAAGCTTCTTAGCTCTTAGACACTAGAGAACCTACACAGACACGCTTATTCCCTTTTAGATACCAGACACCCCACATGGACAAGCTTCTTAGCTCTTAGACACCAGAGAACCCACACGGAGAACCTTCTTCTTTTTAGACACTAGGTAACCCACACGGACAAGCTTCTTCCTTATTAGACACCAGAGAACCCACATGGACAAGCTGCTTCCTTTTTTAGACACCAGAGAACCTACTATGGAGAACCTTATTTTTTGTAGACACTAGATAACCCTCAGGGACAAGCTTCTTCCCTATTAAACACCAGAGAACCCACATAGACAAGAGGGGAACGGCTAACACCAAACTTTTACTAACACGCAGTAACACTAAATCAGCAAAAGCAGCCCAAAGGGTGTTGCCATCCGAATGGAACTTCCCCTTTATAGTGCCGTCGTACGTGTTGTCCTATGTGTTGTACGTCACCGCTCTTTGCTCGAGCATTTTTTTTCACGATAGTGTGTATGCAAGGCAGGCTTGAGAAGAATCACGTTGAGGAAAACGCAGTTTTTTTCAATGACATTAAAAACGGCCGTGTGCATGCGGCATTAGAAAGGGAAATGTTAGAACCATTACAGACACCTTCATAGACACCAGACTGGTCATACATATCACTGTCTCAGGGTCTGTACTGAGAGGGTGGGCGGGGATGGGGAATTTAGGGCAGTAGGGGGAAACTGTGGTGTTGGGGATTGGGGCCATTGATGGAAATCAGTCCTGGGTTGTATATGGGTTGGAGAGGGATTGTACTGGTGTGTTATGCACTCCTAAGCCCTGCACTTTTACATGCTTCTATTCTCTGCATTCTGTGCATAACCCACCCCTCTCTGAGCCCTGCACTCTTTTTGTCACTCTCTCCTGACCTTCGCACTCTCTGCATCACCCACTCCTGACCCCTTCACTCTCTGGGTTTCATGCCCCTGGCTCCTGCCTTCTTTGTGTTGCAAGCTCCTGAGGCCTGCATTGTACACTCATGGCCCTTGCTTTCTGTGTGTTACACACTCCTGACCCATGCACTCTCTGCGTTACCCACTCCTGATCCCTGCATTATGCACCCCTGGTCCCTGCATCCTGTGTGTTACACAGTCCTGGCCTAAGAACTGTCTGTGTTACCTACTCCTGACCCCTGCACTCTCTGCGTTATGTACTCCTGAGCCCTGCACCCTGTGTTACCACTCCTGTCCTCTGCACTCTCTGTGTTACCCACTCCCGTCTTCTGCGCTCTTTGCGTTACCCACTCCTGACCCCTGCACTCTCTGCATTACCCATTCCTGAGCCTTGCATTACCCATTCCTGACCCCTGCACTCTCTGCGTTATGCACTCCTGACCCCTGAACTCTTTTGTGTTACCCACCCCTGCACAACCAACTCCTGATCCCTGCACTCTCTGTGTTAGCCACTCCTGGCCCCTGCACTCTCTGTGTTATCCACTTCTGACCCCTACACTCTGTGTTACCCACTCCTGACCGTTGCACTCCCTACGTTACCCATTTCTGACCCTTGCACTCTCTGTGTTATGCAATAGTCAGGTGAGCGGCAAGTATTCATGCCTGCTCGCGCTAATGCACATGTGCACAGGCATGTGCGTGAGTCAGGGAATGTCTGCTTGTCACTCGAGAGCTATTATGAGCATGTGCACATCTTTGCGCACACCTTCATGCATGACTATGCATATGATTTTCTTGACAGTTACTGACTCCTAACTCCTAAACTCTATGCGTAATGCACTCCTGACCCTTGAACTCTTTACATTATACACTCTTGAGTCCTGCATTACACACACCTGAGCATTGCACTTACTATGTTAGGCACTCCTAAACCCTGCACTCCCTGCATTATGCGTTCCTGTGCCCTGCACTCTGTTCGCTACACACTCCTAACCCCTTCATTCTCTGCATTACGCACTCCCGAGCTCCTGCATTATAAACACTATGTTGTACATACCACACTCCTGACCCCCGCACTCTGTACACTGGACTGTATATGATATACTCCTGACCCCCGCACTCTGTACACTGGGCTTTATATGACATACTCCTGACCACTGCACTCTAAGTATAGTATATACTCTACAGCGAGAAGCTTTAGTTTTTTTTAACCATGCTCTTTTAGGTTCCTCCTACTGTTAACGCCATTTGGCCACAACCACAACTTGAACGTGCATGCTGTCTGCACCGCTATATTGCGTGGGGGGGAGGGGTGTTAAAACAGATGATGATTGGCCCTGGTTGCCAGATATACTAGGTACACCACTGACTATGTATAAGTATATTTATTGTATGGAACATCTTATGCTCTTGATATGTTACTTCCAACTATGTAGGGCTGTTACAGGGGTTGTAACTGGTGTGGGGGATGGGTGTTTTGTATTTGGATTGCTAAAAAAATTATAAAACTCCAAAACTTGACTAAAAAAATATATTTATGGCGACAATGCTGAAATAGAACGCATTTTGCACTTCAAGTCAAACTTTCTGAAATGTTTCGATTAGCAAAGAGCTCATTTAGGTTTGATTTCGGCTAAAGCAAGACATGCCAATTAAAGTCTATGTGAAACCGGAAAATAAAGATCTATTTGCCTCTTTTTGGTCCACTAAAGCTGTTCCTGTAACTGCCCTCTTTACATCAGTGCTGCAAAAGGTTGTTTCTGATCACCCAACCTGGAGAACATTAAGAGAGATGCACTACATTAATAGAAGACTGCACCGGGGTCTTCTCCTTTCTGCTAAGAACAGAAAAACTGGATTATGGGGGTTACCAGATCACCAACATGGGATGACCAGCTAGTCTGAGGAATCTCAATTTCTGCTCTGATCGGAAACGTACCCAAAAGTCGGGTAAGAATTTGGTGTACAAAGTTTAAAACCATGGATCTGTCCTGCCGGTTTTGCAAGTTGAGATATGGGAGTGCAAGGTCATCAGGGTCAGGCAGAAGGGGTTCAGTTTCCAATTTTCTTGGGTCTGTTCGCACTTCCTTTGAAAAGTCACCCAGATGGGAGAAAGAACCGATATTAGAGATGTGTGTCAATGCAAACCAGGGTCATACATGGTTGGGCAGGAGGAAGTGTAGTCAAGTAGTAGGCTGAGGTCAGTACCAGGGAAGCAAGAAGAGTGTAGTCAAGTAGCAGGCCAAGATAAGTAGCAAGCTGCAAGTGCATGAGCATTATCTGCACAAAGTATGAACATTTGTTTCCTGACAGGCGATGCTTATGTCAAGCTTGTGAACTTCCTACACAATAAATGTGAATACAGCTGATCTTTCTGATGTGCAGTGGCTTCCCGTTTATCCAGCGTGTAATCTGTGAGTGGAGATGGCTTCTATTGGCCTGACACCCAGGTCTCAAGTGGCATTGGAGAGGAGCGGTGTGGAGCAGAGAATCTCTTGGCCAAACAACCAAAAGAGTGTGGTCTGTTTTACAATGACATGTATACTTGCCATCAGTGGGATGTAACATGCACCAAAGATCCACCAAACCAAGCTCTTCACATAACTTCCCCAGTGAGGTTTCGAAATCCACCACGGGTTGTCCAACCCCCAACATGTTTCTCCAGTGTGGAATGCCAGAAGTTGTTCAAACTGGCCACTGCCAACACCAGCCTAGCCAAAAGGTCAAAACTGCACTTGAGAACTTTGTGGTGAAGGGAGGAGGCACATATGTATATATATCAACTATGACACATTCAATGCCATAAAGAGGGGCCAGTTGAAGGTTAAAAGATGGGTATACCGAATACTAGCTTTGTTACTGTATATGTTCTTACATTTAAAAAAAAAAAGAGAATGTATTGTTTTTTGGAAGCCATGAGAGGACATGTCCACCGTAAGTCAGGTTCATGAGTTCCTTCATCTATTGTTTCCATATTCTCTGGTTATTTAGGATGGGTACTTTTATGTCTCCATTAACCAACCTGTACCTCTGAATCAGGAAGAAAAGACTGGAATTTTTTTTTTTTTTGGAATCCATGACAGGACATGACCACCGGAAGTCAGGTTTAACAGTTCCCTCATCCATAATTTTCCATATTCTCTGGCTATTTAATGATGGGAACTTTTATGTCTTCATTAACCAACCCGGCCCGCACCTCTAAATCGGGAAGACCTTGCTGAAAATTCTGTGCTTTCTTGGAAGCCATGACAGGACATGACCTCCGGAAATCAGGTTCAAGAGTTCCCTCAACCCTTATTTTCCATATTCTCTGGCTATTTAAGGATGGGAACTTTTATGTCTTCATTAACCAACCCACACCTCTAAATCGGGAAGACCAGGCTGAAAATGTAGTGTTTTATTGGAAGACATGACAGGACATGACCACAGTAAGTCAGGTTCAAGAGTTTCCTCATCCATGATTTTTCATGTTCTCTGGCTATTTAAGGATAGAGACTTTTAATTCTTCAATAACTAACCTGCACCTCTGAATCAGGAAGACCAAGCTAAAAAAATTGTGTTTATTGGACACCAAGACAGGACTTGACCACCTGAAATCAGGTTCAAGAGCTCCGTCAATCCTTATTTTCCATATTCTCTGGCTATTTATGTGTAGCACACCCCTGTAGGAGCTGCTGGTTTAAATTTGGGCCTTGCACGTTACCTCAGTATTCAGTATAACGCCCGGACTTCCAGCCAAACAGTCAAAAAGCCTTTAAGCCAACCCGGCAAACTGCAAGGTGAACTTTAGCTACGGTGCATCCTCCAATAGAATTAACAGGCCCTCCTCAAGACACCAGCCTTCCGCTCTGTCTTTTCCAGGACAGGTCCTCCCCTGGTTTCCTACTTTGAGTGGCTTCCTCCCGCAGGACGGACAGCACAGGATCACATTCAAAGTGCAGACCCAGTCAGCATAACTGGGCCTACTTGGTAGAGTTGCAGCCTCGGACCAACATGGTCCCGAGGCCAAGATCATAAACACACTCCTCGTGCCAGGAGGGCCATGAGGGGAAGAAGGACCCCACAAAATGGCGTTTGCCCCTTAAGTACCCTTCCCCGGCATGCTCAGCGGGTGGACCATGCCCACTGAACTGTTCCCGGGGGAAGGTACCCAATTCACTCTGGCTGGTCAGTCTTCCACATTGGCCTGGGGTGGTAACGCCACCTACTGGCAAACAGTGGGAAGTCTTCCAACACAGCCATAGCCGGAACAGAGGCTGATTTAGCCTTAATTATTTACAGAGTCTGAGCCTAACTACCAGCTCAGACACCCACTAAATTTGGCCCTACATAAGGATGGGAAATTTGATGTCTTCATTGACCAACCTGCACCTCTCAATCGGGAAGACCAGGCTGAAAGTGTAGTGTTTTTTCGGAAGCCATGAAAGGACATGACCACCGGAAGTCAAGTTCAAGAGTTGCCTCGTCCCTAATTTTTCATATTCTCTGGGAATGTAAGGACAGGGACTTTAATGTCTTCAGTATCTAACTAGCACCTCTATATCAGGAAGACCAGGCTTAGTTTCACTCAAATTACTATTTCCAACATCATTCGGTAGTGGTCAGACGACTAATAAAATAAATAAGCCTTCAGTTAGCATACTCGCCTCAGGGTGGCGAACTACATAGTTTTCAGTGGAACGCACACAGACAGGAAGTTCCGGGTCAGAAGTGAGTTGGGAGGAAGTAGAGAGGAGACATTCATTGCTGGAAGAGGCAGAAAAGGAGGTAATAAGATCTTATTTTCTATTTACACCCAGTAACCCCCCCCCCCTTTTATCTTTGGAAGATGCTTATATAGAGTTCAGTGATATGTAAATATGATAACCCATTCATAGTTCTCCTATGCACACAAAGAACCCACAAATATCCAGCACCGAGTACATCCGGGCTTTCTATTCCATGTAACGGGGGCTCTTAGTGTGCTTAGATAGGTCTGTATATGATGGTCAGTAAGGCGGTACAATGGGTTCAACAGGCATCTAATGTCGAAAACAGTTATCCCATCCTAACCAAGTCCAACTACACGTTTCACTCACACCCCCCACATTCACATTCTGTACACTGTCCGCACTTCTGCTGTCATAGCCTTCGCACCCCTCTCCTTCACATACTACCCAATGTCCCACCCTCCACTCTCCTCTCCTTCCCATACTACCCAATGTCCTACCCTCCACTCTCCTCTCCTTCCCATACTACCCAATGTCCCACCCTCCACTCCTTCCCATACTACCCAATGTCCCACCCTCCACTCTCCTCTCCTTCACACTCTACCCAATGTCCCACCTACCCTCCACTCTCCTCTCCTTCACATACTACCCAATGTCCTACCCTCCACTCTCCTCTCCTTCACATACTACCCAATGTCCTACCCTCCACTCTCCTCTCCTTCCCATACTACCCAATGTCCTACTCTCCACTCTCCTCTCCTTCACATACTACCCAATGTCCCACCCTCCACTCTCCTCTCCTTCCCATTCTACCCAATGTCCCACCCTCCACTCTCCTCTCCTTCACACTCTACCCAATGTCCCACTCTCCACTCTCCTCTCCTTCCCATACTACCCAATGTCCCACCCTCCACTCTCCTCTCCTTCCCATACTACCCAATGTCCCACCCTCCACTCCTTCCCATACTACCCAATGTCCCACCCTCCACTCTCCTCTCCTTCACATACTACCCAATGTCCTACCCTCCACTCTCCTCTCCTTCCCATACTACCCAATGTCCTACCCTCCACTCTCCTCTCCTTCCCATACTACCCAATGTCCTACCCTCCACTCTCCTCTCCTTCCCATACTACCCAATGTCCCACCCTCCACTCCTTCCCATACTACCCAATGTCCCACCCTCCACTCTCCTCTCCTTCACACTCTACCCAATGTCCCACCTACCCTCCACTCTCCTCTCCTTCACATACTACCCAATGTCCTACCCTCCACTCTCCTCTCCTTCCCATACTACCCAATGTCCCACCCTCCACTCTCCTCTCCTTCACACTCTACCCAATGTCCCACCCTCCACTCTCCTCTCCTTCCCATACTACCCAATGTCCCACCCTCCACTCTCCTCTCCTTCCCATACTACCCAATGTCCCACCCTCCACTCTCCTCTCCTTCACACTCTACCCAATGTCCCACTCTCCTCTCCTTCCCATACTACCCAATGTCCCACCCTCCACTCTCCTCTCCTTCACACTCTACCCAATGTCCCACTCTCCACTCTCCTCTCCTTCCCATACTACCCAATGTCCCACCCTCCACTCTCCTCTCCTTCCCATACTACCCAATGTCCCACCCTCCACTCTCCTCTCCTTCACACTCTACCCAATGTCCCACCCTCCACTCTCCTCTCCTTCCCATACTACCCAATGTCCCACCCTCCACTCTCCTCTCCTTCCCATACTACCCAATGTCCCACCCTCCACTCTCCTCTCCTTCACACTCTACCCAATGTCCCACTCTCCTCTCCTTCCCATACTACCCAATGTCCCACCCTCCACTCTCCTCTCCTTCACACTCTACCCAATGTCCCACTCTCCACTCTCCTCTCCTTCCCATACTACCCAATGTCCCACCCTCCACTCTCCTCTCCTTCCCATACTACCCAATGTCCCACCCTCCACTCTCCTCTCCTTCACACTCTACCCAATGTCCCACCCTCCACTCTCCTCTCCTTCCCATACTACCCAATGTCCCACCCTCCACTCTCCTCTCCTTCCCATACTACCCAATGTCCCACCCTCCACTCTCCTCTCCTTCCCATACTACCCAATGTCCCACCCTCCACTCTCCTCTCCTTCACACTCTACCCAATGTCCCACTCTCCTCTCCTTCCCATACTACCCAATGTCCCACCCTCCACTCTCCTCTCCTTCACACTCTACCCAATGTCCTACTCTCCTCTCCTTCCCATACTACCCAATGTCCCACCCTCCACTCTCCTCTCCTTCACACTCTACCCAATGTCCCACCCTCCACTCTCCTCTCCTTCACACTCTACCCAATGTTCCACTCTTCTCTCCTTCCCATACTACCCAATGTCCCACCCTCCACTCTCCTCTCCTTCACACTCTACCCAATGTCCCACTCTCCACTCTCCTCTCCTTCCCATACTACCCAATGTCCTACCCTCCACTCTCCTCTCCTTCCCATACTACCCAATGTCCCACCCTCCACTCTCCTCTCCTTCCCATACTACCCAATGTCCCACCCTCCACTCTCCTCTCCTTCACACTCTACCCAATGTCCCACCCTCCACTCTCCTCTCCTTCACACTCTACCCAATGTCCCACTCTCCACTCTCCTCTCCTTCCCATACTACCCAATGTCCCACCCTCCACTCTCCTCTCCTTCCCATACTACCCAATGTCCCACCCTCCACTCTCCTCTCCTTCACACTCTACCCAATGTCCCACTCTCCACTCTCCTCTCCTTCCCATACTACCCAATGTCCTACCCTCCACTCTCCTCTCCTTCCCATACTACCCAATGTCCCACCCTCCACTCTCCTCTCCTTCCCATACTACCCAATGTCCCACCCTCCACTCTCCTCTCCTTCCCATACTACCCAATGTCCCACCCTCCACTCTCCTCTCCTTCCCATACTACCCAATGTCCCACCCTCCACTCTCCTCTCCTTCCCATACTACCCAATGTCCTACCCTCCACTCTCCTCTCCTTCCCATACTACCCAATGTCCTACCCTCCACTCTCCTCTCCTTCCCATACTACCCAATGTCCCACCCTCCACTCTCCTCTCCTTCACACTCTACCCAATGTCCCACCCTCCACTCTCCTCTCCTTCCCATACTACCCAATGTCCCACCCTCCACTCTCCTCTCCTTCCCATACTACCCAATGTCCCACCCTCCACTCTCCTCTCCTTCACACTCTACCCAATGTCCCACTCTCCACTCTCCTCTCCTTCCCATACTACCCAATGTCCCACCCTCCACTCTCCTCTCCTTCCCATACTACCCAATGTCCCACCCTCCACTCTCCTCTCCTTCACACTCTACCCAATGTCCCACCCTCCACTCTCCTCTCCTTCCCATACTACCCAATGTCCCACCCTCCACTCTCCTCTCCTTCCCATACTACCCAATGTCCCACCCTCCACTCTCCTCTCCTTCACACTCTACCCAATGTCCCACTCTCCTCTCCTTCCCATACTACCCAATGTCCCACCCTCCACTCTCCTCTCCTTCACACTCTACCCAATGTCCCACTCTCCTCTCCTTCCCATACTACCCAATGTCCCACCCTCCACTCTCCTCTCCTTCACACTCTACCCAATGTCCCACTCTCCTCTCCTTCACATACTACCCAATGTCCCACCCTCCACTCTCCTCCACACTCTACCCAATGTCCCACCCTCCACTCTCCTCTCCTTCCCACTCTACCCAATGTCCCACTCTCCTCTCCTTCCCATACTACCCAATGTCCCACTCTCCACTCTCCTCTCCTTCCCATTCTACCCAATGTCCCACTCTCCACTCTCCTCTCCTTCCCATACTACCCAATGTCCCACCCTCCACTCTCCTCTCCTTCACACTCTACCCAATGTCCTACCCTCCACTCTCCTCTCCTTCCCATACTACCCAATGTCCTACCCTCCACTCTCCTCTCCTTCCCATACTACCCAATGTCCTACCCTCCACTCTCCTCTCCTTCACATACTACCCAATGTCCCACCCTCCACTCTCCTCTCCTTCACATACTACCCAATGTCCTACCCTCCACTCTCCTCTCCTTCCCATACTACCCAATGTCCTACCCTCCACTCTCCTCTCCTTCACATACTACCCAATGTCCTACCCTCCACTCTCCTCTCCTTCCCATACTACCCAATGTCCTACCCTCCACTCTCCTCTCCTTCCCATACTACCCAATGTCCCACCTACCCTCCACTCTCCTCTCCTTCACATACTACCCAATGTCCTACCCTCCACTCTCCTCTCCTTCACATACTACCCAATGTCCCACCCTCCACTCTCCTCTCCTTCCCATACTACCCAATGTCCCACTCTCCACTCTCCTCTCCTTCCCATACTACCCAATGTCCCACCCTCCACTCTCCTCTCCTTCACACTCTACCCAATGTCCCACCCTCCACTCTCCTCTCCTTCACACTCTACCCAATGTCCTACCCTCCACTCTCCTCTCCTTCCCATACTACCCAATGTCCCACCCTCCACTCTCCTCTCCTTCCCATACTACCCAATGTCCTACTCTCCACTCTCCTCTCCTTCACATACTACCCAATGTCCCACCCTCCACTCTCCTCTCCTTCACACTCTACCCAATGTCCCACCCTCCACTCTCCTCTCCTTCACATACTACCCAATGTCCCACTCTCCACTCTCCTCTCCTTCACATACTACCCAATGTCCTACCCTCCACTCTCCTCTCCTTCACATACTACCCAATGTCCCACCCTCCACTCTCCTCTCCTTCACATACTACCCAATGTCCCACCCTCCACTCTCCTCTCCTTCACATACTACCCAATGTCCCACCCTCCACTCTCCTCTCCTTCACATACTACCCAATGTCCCACCCTCCACTCTCCTCTCCTTCACACTCTACCCAATGTCCCACCCTCCACTCTCCTCTCCTTCACACTCTACCCAATGTCCCACTCTCCTCTCCTTCCCATACTACCCAATGTCCCACTCTCCACTCTCCTCTCCTTCCCATTCTACCCAATGTCCCACTCTCCACTCTCCTCTCCTTCCCATACTACCCAATGTCCCACCCTCCACTCTCCTCTCCTTCCCATACTACCCAATGTCCCACCCTCCACTCTCCTCTCCTTCACACTCTACCCAATGTCCCACCCTCCACTCTCCTCTCCTTCACACTCTACCCAATGTCCTACCCTCCACTCTCCTCTCCTTCCCATACTACCCAATGTCCCACTCTCCACTCTCCTCTCCTTCCCATACTACCCAATGTCCCACTCTCCTCTCCTTCACACTCTACCCAATGTCCCACCCTCCACTCTCCTCTCCTTCACACTCTACCCAATGTCCTACCCTCCACTCTCCTCTCCTTCCCATACTACCCAATGTCCCACCCTCCACTCTCCTCTCCTTCCCATACTACCCAATGTCCTACTCTCCACTCTCCTCTCCTTCACATACTACCCAATGTCCCACCCTCCACTCTCCTCTCCTTCACACTCTACCCAATGTCCCACCCTCCACTCTCCTCTCCTTCACATACTACCCAATGTCCCACTCTCCACTCTCCTCTCCTTCACATACTACCCAATGTCCTACCCTCCACTCTCCTCTCCTTCACATACTACCCAATGTCCCACCCTCCACTCTCCTCTCCTTCACATACTACCCAATGTCCCACCCTCCACTCTCCTCTCCTTCACACTCTACCCAATGTCCCACCCTCCACTCTCCTCTCCTTCCCATACTACCCAATGTCCTACTCTCCACTCTCCTCTCCTTCACATACTACCCAATGTCCCACTCTCCTCTCCTTCACACTCTACCCAATGTCCTACCCTCCACTCTCCTCTCCTTCACATACTACCCAATGTCCTACCCTCCACTCTCCTCTCCTTCCCATACTACCCAATGTCCTACCCTCCACTCTCCTCTCCTTCACATACTACCCAATGTCCCACTCTCCTCTCCTTCCCATACTACCCAATGTCCCACCCTCCACTCTCCTCTCCTTCACATACTACCCAATGTCCCACTCTCCTCTCCTTCCCATACTACCCAATGTCCCACTCTCCACTCTCCTCTCCTTCCCATACTACCCAATGTCCCACCCTCCACTCTCCTCTCCTTCCCATACTACCCAATGTCCTACCCTCCACTCTCCTCTCCTTCACATACTACCCAATGTCCCACTCTCCTCTCCTTCCCATACTACCCAATGTCCCACCCTCCACTCTCCTCTCCTTCCCATACTACCCAATGTCCTACCCTCCACTCTCCTCTCCTTCCCATACTACCCAATGTCCTACCCTCCACTCTCCTCTCCTTCACATACTACCCAATGTCCCACTCTCCTCTCCTTCCCATACTACCCAATGTCCTACCCTCCACTCTCCTCTCCTTCACATACTACCCAATGTCCTACTCTCCACTCTCCTCTCCTTCCCATACTACCCAATGTCCTACCCTCCACTCTCCTCTCCTTCACACTCTACCCAATGTCCTACCCTCCACTCTCCTCTCCTTCACATACTACCCAATGTCCTATCCTCCACTCTCCTCTCCTTCACATACTACCCAATGTCCTACCCTCCACACTCCTCTCCTTCACATACTACCCAATGTCCTACCCTCCACTCTCCTCTCCTTCACACTCTACCCAATGTCCTACCCTCCACTCTCCTCTCCTTCACATACTACCCAATGTCCTACCCTTCACTCTCCTCTCCTTCCCATACTACCCAATGTCCTACCCTCCACTCTCCTCTCCTTCCCATACTACCCAATGTCCCACCCTCCACTCTCCTCTCCTTCCCATACTACCCAATGTCCTACTCTCCACTCTCCTCTCCTTCACACTCTACCCAATGTCCTACCCTCCACTCTCCTCTCCTTCACATACTACCCAATGTCCTACCCTCCACTCTCCTCTCCTTCCCATACTACCCAATGTCCCACTCTCCTCTCCTTCCCATACTACCCAATGTCCCACCCTCCACTCTCCTCTCCTTCCCATACTACCCAATGTCCCACTCTCCACTCCTTCCCATACTACCCAATGTCCTACCCTCCACTCTCCTCTCCTTCCCATACTACCCAATGTCCCACCCTCCACTCTCCTCTGCTTCACACTCTACCCAATGTCCTACCCTCCACTCTCCTCTCCTTCACATACTACCCAATGTCCTACTCTCCACTCTCCTCTCCTTCACACTCTACCCAATGTCCTACCCTCCACTCTCCTCTCCTTCACATACTACCCAATGTCCTACCCTCCACTCTCCTCTCCTTCACACTCTACCCAATGTCCCACCCTCCACTCTCCTCTCCTTCCCATACTACCCAATGTCCCACCCTCCACTCTCCTCTCCTTCACACTCTACCCAATGTCCTACTCTCCACTCTCCTCTCCTTCCCATACTACCCAATGTCCCACTCTCCACTCTCCTCTCCTTCCCATACTACCCAATGTCCCACCCTCCACTCTCCTCTCCTTCACACTCTACCCAATGTCCCACTCTCCACTCTCCTCTCCTTCACATACTACCCAATGTCCCACCCTCCACTCTCCTCTCCTTCACACTCTACCCAATGTCCCACCCTCCACTCTCCTCTCCTTCACACTCTACCCAATGTCCCACTCTCCACTCTCCTCTCCTTCCCATACTACCCAATGTCCCACCCTCCACTCTCCTCTCCTTCCCATACTACCCAATGTCCCACCCTCCACTCCTTCCCATACTACCCAATGTCCCACCCTCCACTCTCCTCTCCTTCACATACTACCCAATGTCCTACCCTCCACTCTCCTCTCCTTCCCATACTACCCAATGTCCCACTCTCCACTCTCCTCTCCTTCCCATACTACCCAATGTCCTACCCTCCACTCTCCTCTCCTTCCCATACTACCCAATGTCCCACCCTCCACTCCTTCCCATACTACCCAATGTCCCACCCTCCACTCTCCTCTCCTTCACACTCTACCCAATGTCCTACTCTCCACTCTCCTCTCCTTCACATACTACCCAATGTCCCACCCTCCACTCTCCTCTCCTTCACACTCTACCCAATGTCCTACCCTCCACTCTCCTCTCCTTCACATACTACCCAATGTCCCACCCTCCACTCTCCTCTCCTTCCCATACTACCCAATGTCCTACCCTCCACTCTCCTCTCCTTCCCATACTACCCAATGTCCTACCCTCCACTCTCCTCTCCTTCCCATACTACCCAATGTCCCACCCTCCACTCCTTCCCATACTACCCAATGTCCCACCCTCCACTCTCCTCTCCTTCACATACTACCCAATGTCCTACCCTCCACTCTCCTCTCCTTCCCATACTACCCAATGTCCTACCCTCCACTCTCCTCTCCTTCCCATACTACCCAATGTCCTACCCTCCACTCTCCTCTCCTTCCCATACTACCCAATGTCCCACCCTCCACTCCTTCCCATACTACCCAATGTCCCACCCTCCACTCTCCTCTCCTTCACACTCTACCCAATGTCCCACCTACCCTCCACTCTCCTCTCCTTCACATACTACCCAATGTCCTACCCTCCACTCTCCTCTCCTTCCCATACTACCCAATGTCCCACCCTCCACTCTCCTCTCCTTCACACTCTACCCAATGTCCCACCCTCCACTCTCCTCTCCTTCCCATACTACCCAATGTCCCACCCTCCACTCTCCTCTCCTTCCCATACTACCCAATGTCCCACCCTCCACTCTCCTCTCCTTCACACTCTACCCAATGTCCCACTCTCCTCTCCTTCCCATACTACCCAATGTCCCACCCTCCACTCTCCTCTCCTTCACACTCTACCCAATGTCCCACTCTCCACTCTCCTCTCCTTCCCATACTACCCAATGTCCCACCCTCCACTCTCCTCTCCTTCCCATACTACCCAATGTCCCACCCTCCACTCTCCTCTCCTTCACACTCTACCCAATGTCCCACCCTCCACTCTCCTCTCCTTCCCATACTACCCAATGTCCCACCCTCCACTCTCCTCTCCTTCCCATACTACCCAATGTCCCACCCTCCACTCTCCTCTCCTTCACACTCTACCCAATGTCCCACTCTCCTCTCCTTCCCATACTACCCAATGTCCCACCCTCCACTCTCCTCTCCTTCACACTCTACCCAATGTCCCACTCTCCACTCTCCTCTCCTTCCCATACTACCCAATGTCCCACCCTCCACTCTCCTCTCCTTCCCATACTACCCAATGTCCCACCCTCCACTCTCCTCTCCTTCACACTCTACCCAATGTCCCACCCTCCACTCTCCTCTCCTTCCCATACTACCCAATGTCCCACCCTCCACTCTCCTCTCCTTCCCATACTACCCAATGTCCCACCCTCCACTCTCCTCTCCTTCCCATACTACCCAATGTCCCACCCTCCACTCTCCTCTCCTTCACACTCTACCCAATGTCCCACTCTCCTCTCCTTCCCATACTACCCAATGTCCCACCCTCCACTCTCCTCTCCTTCACACTCTACCCAATGTCCTACTCTCCTCTCCTTCCCATACTACCCAATGTCCCACCCTCCACTCTCCTCTCCTTCACACTCTACCCAATGTCCCACCCTCCACTCTCCTCTCCTTCACACTCTACCCAATGTTCCACTCTTCTCTCCTTCCCATACTACCCAATGTCCCACCCTCCACTCTCCTCTCCTTCACACTCTACCCAATGTCCCACTCTCCACTCTCCTCTCCTTCCCATACTACCCAATGTCCTACCCTCCACTCTCCTCTCCTTCCCATACTACCCAATGTCCCACCCTCCACTCTCCTCTCCTTCCCATACTACCCAATGTCCCACCCTCCACTCTCCTCTCCTTCACACTCTACCCAATGTCCCACCCTCCACTCTCCTCTCCTTCACACTCTACCCAATGTCCCACTCTCCACTCTCCTCTCCTTCCCATACTACCCAATGTCCCACCCTCCACTCTCCTCTCCTTCCCATACTACCCAATGTCCCACCCTCCACTCTCCTCTCCTTCACACTCTACCCAATGTCCCACTCTCCACTCTCCTCTCCTTCCCATACTACCCAATGTCCTACCCTCCACTCTCCTCTCCTTCCCATACTACCCAATGTCCCACCCTCCACTCTCCTCTCCTTCCCATACTACCCAATGTCCCACCCTCCACTCTCCTCTCCTTCCCATACTACCCAATGTCCCACCCTCCACTCTCCTCTCCTTCCCATACTACCCAATGTCCCACCCTCCACTCTCCTCTCCTTCCCATACTACCCAATGTCCTACCCTCCACTCTCCTCTCCTTCCCATACTACCCAATGTCCTACCCTCCACTCTCCTCTCCTTCCCATACTACCCAATGTCCCACCCTCCACTCTCCTCTCCTTCACACTCTACCCAATGTCCCACCCTCCACTCTCCTCTCCTTCCCATACTACCCAATGTCCCACCCTCCACTCTCCTCTCCTTCCCATACTACCCAATGTCCCACCCTCCACTCTCCTCTCCTTCACACTCTACCCAATGTCCCACTCTCCTCTCCTTCCCATACTACCCAATGTCCCACCCTCCACTCTCCTCTCCTTCACACTCTACCCAATGTCCCACTCTCCTCTCCTTCCCATACTACCCAATGTCCCACCCTCCACTCTCCTCTCCTTCACACTCTACCCAATGTCCCACTCTCCTCTCCTTCACATACTACCCAATGTCCCACCCTCCACTCTCCTCTCCTTCACACTCTACCCAATGTCCCACCCTCCACTCTCCTCTCCTTCCCACTCTACCCAATGTCCCACTCTCCTCTCCTTCCCATACTACCCAATGTCCCACTCTCCACTCTCCTCTCCTTCCCATTCTACCCAATGTCCCACTCTCCACTCTCCTCTCCTTCCCATACTACCCAATGTCCCACCCTCCACTCTCCTCTCCTTCACACTCTACCCAATGTCCTACCCTCCACTCTCCTCTCCTTCCCATACTACCCAATGTCCTACCCTCCACTCTCCTCTCCTTCCCATACTACCCAATGTCCTACCCTCCACTCTCCTCTCCTTCACATACTACCCAATGTCCCACCCTCCACTCTCCTCTCCTTCACATACTACCCAATGTCCTACCCTCCACTCTCCTCTCCTTCCCATACTACCCAATGTCCTACCCTCCACTCTCCTCTCCTTCACATACTACCCAATGTCCTACCCTCCACTCTCCTCTCCTTCCCATACTACCCAATGTCCTACCCTCCACTCTCCTCTCCTTCCCATACTACCCAATGTCCCACCTACCCTCCACTCTCCTCTCCTTCACATACTACCCAATGTCCTACCCTCCACTCTCCTCTCCTTCACATACTACCCAATGTCCCACCCTCCACTCTCCTCTCCTTCCCATACTACCCAATGTCCCACTCTCCACTCTCCTCTCCTTCCCATACTACCCAATGTCCCACCCTCCACTCTCCTCTCCTTCACACTCTACCCAATGTCCCACCCTCCACTCTCCTCTCCTTCACACTCTACCCAATGTCCAACCCTCCACTCTCCTCTCCTTCCCATACTACCCAATGTCCCACCCTCCACTCTCCTCTCCTTCCCATACTACCCAATGTCCTACTCTCCACTCTCCTCTCCTTCACATACTACCCAATGTCCCACCCTCCACTCTCCTCTCCTTCACACTCTACCCAATGTCCCACCCTCCACTCTCCTCTCCTTCACATACTACCCAATGTCCCACTCTCCACTCTCCTCTCCTTCACATACTACCCCATGTCCTACCCTCCACTCTCCTCTCCTTCACATACTACCCAATGTCCCACCCTCCACTCTCCTCTCCTTCACATACTACCCAATGTCCCACCCTCCACTCTCCTCTCCTTCACATACTACCCAATGTCCCACCCTCCACTCTCCTCTCCTTCACATACTACCCAATGTCCCACCCTCCACTCTCCTCTCCTTCACACTCTACCCAATGTCCCACCCTCCACTCTCCTCTCCTTCACACTCTACCCAATGTCCCACTCTCCTCTCCTTCCCATACTACCCAATGTCCCACTCTCCACTCTCCTCTCCTTCCCATTCTACCCAATGTCCCACTCTCCACTCTCCTCTCCTTCCCATACTACCCAATGTCCCACCCTCCACTCTCCTCTCCTTCCCATACTACCCAATGTCCCACCCTCCACTCTCCTCTCCTTCACACTCTACCCAATGTCCCACCCTCCACTCTCCTCTCCTTCACACTCTACCCAATGTCCTACCCTCCACTCTCCTCTCCTTCCCATACTACCCAATGTCCCACTCTCCACTCTCCTCTCCTTCCCATACTACCCAATGTCCCACTCTCCTCTCCTTCACACTCTACCCAATGTCCCACCCTCCACTCTCCTCTCCTTCACACTCTACCCAATGTCCTACCCTCCACTCTCCTCTCCTTCCCATACTACCCAATGTCCCACCCTCCACTCTCCTCTCCTTCCCATACTACCCAATGTCCTACTCTCCACTCTCCTCTCCTTCACATACTACCCAATGTCCCACCCTCCACTCTCCTCTCCTTCACACTCTACCCAATGTCCCACCCTCCACTCTCCTCTCCTTCACATACTACCCAATGTCCCACTCTCCACTCTCCTCTCCTTCACATACTACCCAATGTCCCACTCTCCACTCTCCTCTCCTTCACATACTACCCAATGTCCTACCCTCCACTCTCCTCTCCTTCACATACTACCCAATGTCCCACCCTCCACTCTCCTCTCCTTCACATACTACCCAATGTCCCACCCTCCACTCTCCTCTCCTTCACACTCTACCCAATGTCCCACCCTCCACTCTCCTCTCCTTCCCATACTACCCAATGTCCTACTCTCCACTCTCCTCTCCTTCACATACTACCCAATGTCCCACTCTCCTCTCCTTCACACTCTACCCAATGTCCTACCCTCCACTCTCCTCTCCTTCACATACTACCCAATGTCCTACCCTCCACTCTCCTCTCCTTCCCATACTACCCAATGTCCTACCCTCCACTCTCCTCTCCTTCACATACTACCCAATGTCCCACTCTCCTCTCCTTCCCATACTACCCAATGTCCCACCCTCCACTCTCCTCTCCTTCACATACTACCCAATGTCCCACTCTCCTCTCCTTCCCATACTACCCAATGTCCCACTCTCCACTCTCCTCTCCTTCCCATACCACCCAATGTCCCACCCTCCACTCTCCTCTCCTTCCCATACTACCCAATGTCCTACCCTCCACTCTCCTCTCCTTCACATACTACCCAATGTCCCACTCTCCTCTCCTTCCCATACTACCCAATGTCCCACCCTCCACTCTCCTCTCCTTCCCATACTACCCAATGTCCTACCCTCCACTCTCCTCTCCTTCCCATACTACCCAATGTCCTACCCTCCACTCTCCTCTCCTTCCCATACTACCCAATGTCCCACTCTCCTCTCCTTCCCATACTACCCAATGTCCTACCCTCCACTCTCCTCTCCTTCACATACTACCCAATGTCCTACCCTCCACTCTCCTCTCCTTCACATACTACCCAATGTCCTACTCTCCACTCTCCTCTCCTTCCCATACTACCCAATGTCCTACCCTCCACTCTCCTCTCCTTCACACTCTACCCAATGTCCTACCCTCCACTCTCCTCTCCTTCACATACTACCCAATGTCCTATCCTCCACTCTCCTCTCCTTCACATACTACCCAATGTCCTACCCTCCACACTCCTCTCCTTCACATACTACCCAATGTCCTACCCTCCACTCTCCTCTCCTTCACACTCTACCCAATGTCCTACCCTCCACTCTCCTCTCCTTCACATACTACCCAATGTCCTACCCTTCACTCTCCTCTCCTTCCCATACTACCCAATGTCCTACCCTCCACTCTCCTCTCCTTCCCATACTACCCAATGTCCCACCCTCCACTCTCCTCTCCTTCCCATACTACCCAATGTCCTACTCTCCACTCTCCTCTCCTTCACACTCTACCCAATGTCCTACCCTCCACTCTCCTCTCCTTCACATACTACCCAATGTCCTACCCTCCACTCTCCTCTCCTTCCCATACTACCCAATGTCCCACTCTCCTCTCCTTCCCATACTACCCAATGTCCCACCCTCCACTCTCCTCTCCTTCCCATACTACCCAATGTCCCACTCTCCACTCTCCTCTCCTTCCCATACTACCCAATGTCCTACCCTCCACTCTCCTCTCCTTCCCATACTACCCAATGTCCCACCCTCCACTCTCCTCTGCTTCACACTCTACCCAATGTCCTACCCTCCACTCTCCTCTCCTTCACATACTACCCAATGTCCTACTCTCCACTCTCCTCTCCTTCACACTCTACCCAATGTCCTACCCTCCACTCTCCTCTCCTTCACATACTACCCAATGTCCTACCCTCCACTCTCCTCTCCTTCACACTCTACCCAATGTCCTACCCTCCACTCTCCTCTCCTTCACATACTACCCAATGTCCTACCCTCCACTCTCCTCTCCTTCACACTCTACCCAATGTCCCACCCTCCACTCTCCTCTCCTTCCCATACTACCCAATGTCCTACCCTCCACTCTCCTCTCCTTCCCATACTACCCAATGTCCTACCCTCCACTCTCCTCTCCTTCACATACTACCCAATGTCCCACTCTCCTCTCCTTCCCATACTACCCAATGTCCTACCCTCCACTCTCCTCTCCTTCACATACTACCCAATGTCCTACTCTCCACTCTCCTCTCCTTCCCATACTACCCAATGTCCCACCCTCCACTCTCCTCTCCTTCCCATACTACCCAATGTCCTACTCTCCACTCTCCTCTCCTTCACATACTACCCAATGTCCCACCCTCCACTCTCCTCTCCTTCACACTCTACCCAATGTCCCACCCTCCACTCTCCTCTCCTTCACATACTACCCAATGTCCCACTCTCCACTCTCCTCTCCTTCACATACTACCCAATGTCCTACCCTCCACTCTCCTCTCCTTCACATACTACCCAATGTCCCACCCTCCACTCTCCTCTCCTTCACATACTACCCAATGTCCCACCCTCCACTCTCCTCTCCTTCACACTCTACCCAATGTCCCACCCTCCACTCTCCTCTCCTTCCCATACTACCCAATGTCCTACTCTCCACTCTCCTCTCCTTCACATACTACCCAATGTCCCACTCTCCTCTCCTTCACACTCTACCCAATGTCCTACCCTCCACTCTCCTCTCCTTCACATACTACCCAATGTCCTACCCTCCACTCTCCTCTCCTTCCCATACTACCCAATGTCCTACCCTCCACTCTCCTCTCCTTCACATACTACCCAATGTCCCACTCTCCTCTCCTTCCCATACTACCCAATGTCCCACCCTCCACTCTCCTCTCCTTCACATACTACCCAATGTCCCACTCTCCTCTCCTTCCCATACTACCCAATGTCCCACTCTCCACTCTCCTCTCCTTCCCATACTACCCAATGTCCCACCCTCCACTCTCCTCTCCTTCCCATACTACCCAATGTCCTACCCTCCACTCTCCTCTCCTTCACATACTACCCAATGTCCCACTCTCCTCTCCTTCCCATACTACCCAATGTCCCACCCTCCACTCTCCTCTCCTTCCCATACTACCCAATGTCCTACCCTCCACTCTCCTCTCCTTCCCATACTACCCAATGTCCTACCCTCCACTCTCCTCTCCTTCACATACTACCCAATGTCCCACTCTCCTCTCCTTCCCATACTACCCAATGTCCCACCCTCCACTCTCCTCTCCTTCCCATACTACCCAATGTCCCACTCTCCACTCTCCTCTCCTTCCCATACTACCCAATGTCCTACCCTCCACTCTCCTCTCCTTCCCATACTACCCAATGTCCCACCCTCCACTCTCCTCTGCTTCACACTCTACCCAATGTCCTACCCTCCACTCTCCTCTCCTTCACATACTACCCAATGTCCTACTCTCCACTCTCCTCTCCTTCACACTCTACCCAATGTCCTACCCTCCACTCTCCTCTCCTTCACATACTACCCAATGTCCTACCCTCCACTCTCCTCTCCTTCACACTCTACCCAATGTCCTACCCTCCACTCTCCTCTCCTTCACATACTACCCAATGTCCTACCCTCCACTCTCCTCTCCTTCACACTCTACCCAATGTCCTACCCTCCACTCTCCTCTCCTTCACACTCTACCCATTGTCCTACCCTCCACTCTCCTCTCCTTCACATACTACCCAATGTCCTACCCTCCACTCTCCTCTCCTTCACACTCTACCCAATGTCCTACCCTCCACTCTCCTCTCCTTCCCATACTACCCAATGTCCTACCCTCCACTCTCCTCTCCTTCACACTCTACCCAATGTCCTACCCTCCACTCTCCTCTCCTTCCCATACTACCCAATGTCCTACCCTCCACTCTCCTCTCCTTCCCATACTACCCAATGTCCTACCCTCCACTCTCCTCTCCTTCACATACTACCCAATGTCCCACTCTCCTCTCCTTCCCATACTACCCAATGTCCTACCCTCCACTCTCCTCTCCTTCACATACTACCCAATGTCCTACTCTCCACTCTCCTCTCCTTCCCATACTACCCAATGTCCTACCCTCCACTCTCCTCTCCTTCACATACTACCCAATGTCCCACCCTCCACTCTCCTCTCCTTCACACTCTACCCAATGTCCCACCCTCCACTCTCCTCTCCTTCACATACTACCCAATGTCCCACCCTCCACTCTCCTCTCCTTCACATACTACCCAATGTCCTACCCTCCACTCTCCTCTCCTTCACATACTACCCAATGTCCTACCCTCCACTCTCCTCTCCTTCACACTCTACCCAATGTCCTACCCTCCACTCTCCTCTCCTTCACATACTACCCAATGTCCTACCCTCCACTCTCCTCTCCTTCACACTCTACCCAATGTCCTACCCTCCACTCTCCTCTCCTTCACATACTACCCAATGTCCTACTCTCCACTCTCCTCTCCTTCACACTCTACCCAATGTCCTACCCTCCACTCTCCTCTCCTTCACACTCTACCCAATGTCCTACCCTCCACTCTCCTCTCCTTCACACTCTACCCAATGTCCCACCTACCCTCCACTCTCCTCTCCTTCACACTCTACCCAATGTCCTACCCTCCACTCTCCTCTCCTTCACACTCTACCCAATGTCCTACCCTCCACTCTCCTCTCCTTCACACTCTACCCAATGTCCCACCTACCCTCCACTCTCCTCTCCTTCACACTCTACCCAATGTCCTACCCTCCACTCTCCTCTCCTTCACACTCTACCCAATGTCCTACCCTCCACTCTCCTCTCCTTCACACTCTACCCAATGTCCTACCCTCCACTCTCCTCTCCTTCCCATACTACCCAATGTCCCACCCTCCACTCTCCTCTCCTTCACATACTACCCAATGTCCCACTCTCCACTCTCCTCTCCTTCACATACTACCCAATGTCCCACCCTCCACTCTCCTCTCCTTCCCATACTACCCAATGTCCCACCCTCCACTCTCCTCTCCTTCCCATACTACCCAATGTCCTACCCTCCACTCTCCTCTCCTTCCCATACTACCCAATGTCCCACCCTCCACTCTCCTCTCCTTCACATACTACCCAATGTCCCACCCTCCACTCTCCTCTCCTTCACACTCTACCCAATGTCCCACCCTCCACTCTCCTCTCCTTCCCATACTACCCAATGTCCTACTCTCCACTCTCCTCTCCTTCACATACTACCCAATGTCCCACCCTCCACTCTCCTCTCCTTCCCATACTACCCAATGTCCCACTCTCCTCTCCTTCCCATACTACCCAATGTCCCACCCTCCACTCTCCTCTCCTTCCCATACTACCCAATGTCCCACTCTCCACTCTCCTCTCCTTCCCATACTACCCAATGTCCTACCCTCCACTCTCCTCTCCTTCCCATACTACCCAATGTCCCACCCTCCACTCTCCTCTCCTTCACACTCTACCCAATGTCCTACCCTCCACTCTCCTCTCCTTCACATACTACCCAATGTCCTACTCTCCACTCTCCTCTCCTTCACACTCTACCCAATGTCCTACCCTCCCCTCTTCTCTCCTTCACATACTACCCAATGTCCTACCCTCCACTCTCCTCTCCTTCACACTCTACCCAATGTCCTACCCTCCACTCTCCTCTCCTTCACATACTACCCAATGTCCTACCCTCCACTCTCCTCTCCTTCCCATACTACCCAATGTCCTACTCTCCACTCTCCTCTCCTTCACACTCTACCCAATGTCCTACCCTCCACTCTCCTCTCCTTCACATACTACCCAATGTCCTACCCTCCACTCTCCTCTCCTTCACACTCTACCCAATGTCCTACCCTCCACTCTCCTCTCCTTCACATACTACCCAATGTCCTACTCTCCACTCTCCTCTCCTTCACACTCTACCCAATGTCCTACCCTCCACTCTCCTCTCCTTCACACTCTACCCAATGTCCTACCCTCCACTCTCCTCTCCTTCACACTCTACCCAATGTCCCACCTACCCTCCACTCTCCTCTCCTTCACACTCTACCCAATGTCCTACCCTCCACTCTCCTCTCCTTCACACTCTACCCAATGTCCCACCTACCCTCCACTCTCCTCTCCTTCACACTCTACCCAATGTCCTACCCTCCACTCTCTTCTCCTTCACACTCTACCCAATGTCCTACCCTCCACTCTCCTCTCCTTCACACTCTACCCAATGTCCTACCCTCCACTCTCCTCTCCTTCCCATACTACCCAATGTCCCACCCTCCACTCTCCTCTCCTTCACATACTACCCAATGTCCCACTCTCCACTCTCCTCTCCTTCACATACTACCCAATGTCCCACCCTCCACTCTCCTCTCCTTCCCATACTACCCAATGTCCCACCCTCCACTCTCCTCTCCTTCCCATACTACCCAATGTCCTACCCTCCACTCTCCTCTCCTTCCCATACTACCCAATGTCCCACCCTCCACTCTCCTCTCCTTCACATACTACCCAATGTCCCACCCTCCACTCTCCTCTCCTTCACACTCTACCCAATGTCCCACCCTCCACTCTCCTCTCCTTCCCATACTACCCAATGTCCTACTCTCCACTCTCCTCTCCTTCACATACTACCCAATGTCCCACCCTCCACTCTCCTCTCCTTCACACTCTACCCAATGTCCTACCCTCCACTCTCCTCTCCTTCACATACTACCCAATGTCCCACTCTCCACTCTCCTCTTCTTCACACTCTACCCAATGTCCCACCCTCCACTCTCCTCTCCTTCACACTCTACCCAATGTCCTACCCTCCACTCTCCTCTCCTTCACATACTACCCAATGTCCCACTCTCCTCTCCTTCCCATACTACCCAATGTCCCACTCTCCACTCTCCTCTCCTTCACATACTACCCAATGTCCCACCCTCCACTCTCCTCTCCTTCACATACTACCCAATGTCCCACTCTCCTCTCCTTCCCATACTACCCAATGTCCCACTCTCCACTCTCCTCTCCTTCCCATACTACCCAATGTCCCACCCTCCACTCTCCTCTCCTTCCCATACTACCCAATGTCCTACCCTCCACTCTCCTCTCCTTCCCATACTACCCAATGTCCTACCCTCCACTCTCCTCTCCTTCACATACTACCCAATGTCCCACTCTCCTCTCCTTCCCATACTACCCAATGTCCCACCCTCCACTCTCCTCTCCTTCCCATACTACCCAATGTCCTACCCTCCACTCTCCTCTCCTTCCCATACTACCCAATGTCCTACCCTCCACTCTCCTCTCCTTCACATACTACCCAATGTCCCACTCTCCTCTCCTTCCCATACTACCCAATGTCCTACCCTCCACTCTCCTCTCCTTCACATACTACCCAATGTCCTACTCTCCACTCTCCTCTCCTTCCCATACTACCCAATGTCCTACCCTCCACTCTCCTCTCCTTCACATACTACCCAATGTCCCACCCTCCACTCTCCTCTCCTTCACACTCTACCCAATGTCCCACCCTCCACTCTCCTCTCCTTCACATACTACCCAATGTCCCACCCTCCACTCTCCTCTCCTTCACATACTACCCAATGTCCCACCCTCCACTCTCCTCTCCTTCACACTCTACCCAATGTCCTACCCTCCACTCTCCTCTCCTTCACACTCTACCCAATGTCCTACCCTCCACTCTCCTCTCCTTCACACTCTACCCAATGTCCTACCCTCCACTCTCCTCTCCTTCACACTCTACCCAATGTCCTACCCTCCACTCTCCTCTCCTTCACACTCTACCCAATGTCCTACCCTCCACTCTCCTCTCCTTCACACTCTACCCAATGTCCTACCCTCCACTCTCCTCTCCTTCACATACTACCCAATGTCCTACCCTCCACTCTCCTCTCCTTCACATACTACCCAATGTCCTACCCTCCACTCTCCTCTCCTTTCCATACTACCCAATGTCCCACCCTCCACTCTCCTCTCCTTCACACTCTACCCAATGTCCTACCCTCCACTCTCCTCTCCTTCCCATACTACCCAATGTCCTACCCTCCACTCTCATCTCCTTCCCATACTACCCAATGTCCTACCCTCCACTCTCCTCTCCTTCCCATACTACCCAATGTCCTACCCTCCACTCTCCTCTCCTTCACATACTACCCAATGTCCTACCCTCCACTCTCCTCTCCTTCACATACTACCCAATGTCCTACTCTCCACTCTCCTCTCCTTCACATACTACCCAATGTCCCACCCTCCACTCTCCTCTCCTTCACATACTACCCAATGTCCCACCCTCCACTCTCCTCTCCTTCACACTCTACCCAATGTCCTACCCTCCACTCTCCTCTCCTTCACATACTACCCAATGTCCTACCCTCCACTCTCCTCTCCTTCCCATACTACCCAATGTCCTACTCTCCACTCTCCTCTCCTTCACATACTACCCAATGTCCCACCCTCCACTCTCCTCTCCTTCACACTCTACCCAATGTCCTACTCTCCACTCTCCTCTCCTTCCCATACTACCCAATGTCCCACCCTCCACTCTCCTCTCCTTCACACTCTACCCAATGTCCTACTCTCCACTCTCCTCTCCTTCACACTCTACCCAATGTCCTACCCTCCACTCTCCTCTCCTTCCCATACTACCCAATGTCCCACCCTCCACTCTCCTCTCCTTCACACTCTACCCAATGTCCTACCCTCCACTCTCCTCTCCTTCACATACTACCCAATGTCCTACCCTCCACTCTCCTCTCCTTCACATACTACCCAATGTCCCACCTACCCTCCACTCTCCTCTCCTTCACATACTACCCAATGTCCTACCCTCCACTCTCCTCTCCTTCACATACTATCCAATGTCCTACCCTCCACTCTCCTCTCCTTCACATACTACCCAATGTCCTACCCTCCACTCTCCTCTCCTTCCCATACTACCCAATGTCCTACCCTCCACTCTCCTCTCCTTCACATACTACCCAATGTCCTACCCTCCACTCTCCTCTCCTTCCCATACTACCCAATGTCCTACTCTCCACTCTCCTCTCCTTCACACTCTACCCAATGTCCTACCTACCCTCCACTCTCCTCTCCTTCACACTCTACCCAATGTCCTACCCTCCACTCTCCTCTCCTTCACACTCTACCCAATGTCCCACCCTCCACTCTCCTCTCCTTCACACACTACCCAATGTCCTACCTACCCTCCACTCTCCTCTCCTTCACACTCTACCCAATGTCCTACCCTCCACTCTCCTCTCCTTCACATACTACCCAATGTCCTACCCTCCACTCTCCTCTCCTTCACACACTACCCAATGTCCTACCCTCCACTCTCCTCTCCTTCACACTCTACCCAATGTCCTACCCTCCACTCTCCTCTCCTTCCCATACTACCCAATGTCCTACCCTCCACTCTCCTCTCCTTCACACTCTACCCAATGTCCCACCCTCCACTCTCCTCTCCTTCACATACTACCCAATGTCCTACCCTCCACTCTCCTCTCCTTCACACTCTACCCAATGTCCTACCCTCCACTCTCCTCTCCTTCACATACTACCCAATGTCCTACCCTCCACTCTCCTCTCCTTCCCATACTACCCAATGTCCTACCCTCCACTCTCCTCTCCTTCACACTCTACCCAATGTCCCACCTACCCTCCACTCTCCTCTCCTTCCCATACTACCCAATGTCCTACCCTCCACTCTCCTCTCCTTCACACTCTACCCAATGTCCTACCCTCCACTCTCCTCTCCTTCCCATACTACCCAATGTCCTACCTACCCTCCACTCTCCTCTCCTTCCCATACTACCCAATGTCCTACCCTCCACTCTCCTCTCCTTCCCATACTACCCAATGTCCTACCCTCCACTCTCCTCTCCTTCCCATACTACCCAATGTCCTACCCTCCACTCTCCTCTCCTTCCCATACTACCCAATGTCCTACCCTCCACTCTCCTCTCCTTCACATACTACCCAATGTCCCACCCTCCACTCTCCTCTCCTTCACATACTACCCAATGTCCTACCCTCCACTCTCCTCTCCTTCCCATACTACCCAATGTCCTACCCTCCACTCTCCTCTCCTTCCCATACTACCCAATGTCCTACCCTCCACTCTCCTCTCCTTCCCATACTACCCAATGTCCCACCTACCCTCCACTCTCCTCTCCTTCACATACTACCCAATGTCCTACCCTCCACTCTCCTCTCCTTCACACTCTACCCAATGTCCCACCCTCCACTCTCCTCTCCTTCACATACTACCCAATGTCCCACCCTCCAATCTCCTCTCCTTCACACTCTACCCAATGTCCCACCCTCCACTCTCCTCTCCTTCCCATACTACCCAATGTCCCACCCTCCACTCTCCTCTCCTTCCCATACTACCCAATGTCCCACTCTCCACTCTCCTCTCCTTCCCATACTACCCAATGTCCCACCCTCCACTCTCCTCTCCTTCACACTCTACCCAATGTCCCACCCTCCACTCTCCTCTCCTTCACACTCTACCCAATGTCCTACCCTCCACTCTCCTCTCCTTCCCATACTACCCAATGTCCCACCCTCCACTCTCCTCTCCTTCCCATACTACCCAATGTCCTACTCTCCACTCTCCTCTCCTTCACATACTACCCAATGTCCCACCCTCCACTCTCCTCTCCTTCACACTCTACCCAATGTCCCACCCTCCACTCTCCTCTCCTTCACATACTACCCAATGTCCCACTCTCCACTCTCCTCTCCTTCACATACTACCCAATGTCCTACCCTCCACTCTCCTCTCCTTCACATACTACCCAATGTCCCACCCTCCACTCTCCTCTCCTTCACATACTACCCAATGTCCTACCCTCCACTCTCCTCTCCTTCACATACTACCCAATGTCCTACCCTCCACTCTCCTCTCCTTCACACTCTACCCAATGTCCTACCCTCCACTCTCCTCTCCTTCACATACTACCCAATGTCCTACTCTCCACTCTCCTCTCCTTCACACTCTACCCAATGTCCCACCCTCCACTCTCCTCTCCTTCACACTCTACCCAATGTCCCACTCTCCTCTCCTTCCCATACTACCCAATGTCCCACTCTCCACTCTCCTCTCCTTCCCATTCTACCCAATGTCCCACTCTCCACTCTCCTCTCCTTCCCATACTACCCAATGTCCCACTCTCCACTCTCCTCTCCTTCACACTCTACCCAATGTCCCACCCTCCACTCTCCTCTCCTTCACACTCTACCCAATGTCCCACCCTCCACTCTCCTCTCCTTCACACTCTACCCAATGTCCTACCCTCCACTCTCCTCTCCTTCCCATACTACCCAATGTCCCACCCTCCACTCTCCTCTCCTTCCCATACTACCCAATGTCCTACTCTCCACTCTCCTCTCCTTCACATACTACCCAATGTCCCACCCTCCACTCTCCTCTCCTTCACACTCTACCCAATGTCCCACCCTCCACTCTCCTCTCCTTCACATACTACCCAATGTCCCACTCTCCACTCTCCTCTCCTTCACATACTACCCAATGTCCTACCCTCCACTCTCGTCTCCTTCACATACTACCCAATGTCCCACCCTCCACTCTCCTCTCCTTCACATACTACCCAATGTCCCACCCTCCACTCTCCTCTCCTTCACACTCTACCCAATGTCCCACCCTCCACTCTCCTCTCCTTCCCATACTACCCAATGTCCTACTCTCCACTCTCCTCTCCTTCACATACTACCCAATGTCCCACCCTCCACTCTCCTCTCCTTCACACTCTACCCAATGTCCTACCCTCCACTCTCCTCTCCTTCACATACTACCCAATGTCCTACCCTCCACTCTCCTCTCCTTCCCATACTACCCAATGTCCTACCCTCCACTCTCCTCTCCTTCACATACTACCCAATGTCCCACTCTCCTCTCCTTCCCATACTACCCAATGTCCCACCCTCCACTCTCCTCTCCTTCACATACTACCCAATGTCCCACTCTCCTCTCCTTCCCATACTACCCAATGTCCCACTCTCCACTCTCCTCTCCTTCCCATACTACCCAATGTCCCACCCTCCACTCTCCTCTCCTTCCCATACTACCCAATGTCCTACCCTCCACTCTCCTCTCCTTCACATACTACCCAATGTCCCACTCTCCTCTCCTTCCCATACTACCCAATGTCCCACCCTCCACTCTCCTCTCCTTCCCATACTACCCAATGTCCTACCCTCCACTCTCCTCTCCTTCCCATACTACCCAATGTCCTACCCTCCACTCTCCTCTCCTTCACATACTACCCAATGTCCCACTCTCCTCTCCTTCCCATACTACCCAATGTCCCACCCTCCACTCTCCTCTCCTTCCCATACTACCCAATGTCCTACCCTCCACTCTCCTCTCCTTCCCATACTACCCAATGTCCTACCCTCCACTCTCCTCTCCTTCACACTCTACCCAATGTCCTACCCTCCACTCTCCTCTCCTTCACATACTACCCAATGTCCTATCCTCCACTCTCCTCTCCTTCACATACTACCCAATGTCCTACCCTCCACACTCCTCTCCTTCACATACTACCCAATGTCCTACCCTCCACTCTCCTCTCCTTCACACTCTACCCAATGTCCTACCCTCCACTCTCCTCTCCTTCACATACTACCCAATGTCCTACCCTTCACTCTCCTCTCCTTCCCATACTACCCAATGTCCTACCCTCGACTCTCCTCTCCTTCCCATACTACCCAATGTCCCACCCTCCACTCTCCTCTCCTTCCCATACTACCCAATGTCCTACTCTCCACTCTCCTCTCCTTCACACTCTACCCAATGTCCTACCCTCCACTCTCCTCTCCTTCACATACTACCCAATGTCCTACCCTCCACTCTCCTCTCCTTCCCATACTACCCAATGTCCCACTCTCCTCTCCTTCCCATACTACCCAATGTCCCACCCTCCACTCTCCTCTCCTTCCCATACTACCCAATGTCCCACTCTCCACTCTCCTCTCCTTCCCATACTACCCAATGTCCTACCCTCCACTCTCCTCTCCTTCCCATACTACCCAATGTCCCACCCTCCACTCTCCTCTCCTTCACACTCTACCCAATGTCCTACCCTCCACTCTCCTCTCCTTCACATACTACCCAATGTCCTACTCTCCACTCTCCTCTCCTTCACACTCTACCCAATGTCCTACCCTCCACTCTCCTCTCCTTCACATACTACCCAATGTCCTACCCTCCACTCTCCTCTCCTTCACACTCTACCCAATGTCCTACCCTCCACTCTCCTCTCCTTCACATACTACCCAATGTCCTACCCTCCACTCTCCTCTCTTTCCCATACTACCCAATGTCCTACTCTCCACTCTCCTCTCCTTCACACTCTACCCAATGTCCTACCCTCCACTCTCCTCTCCTTCACATACTACCCAATGTCCTACCCTCCACTCTCCTCTCCTTCACACTCTACCCAATGTCCCACCCTCCACTCTCCTCTCCTTCACACTCTACCCAATGTCCTACCCTCCACTCTCCTCTCCTTCACATACTACCCAATGTCCTACCCTCCACTCTCCTCTCCTTCACATACTACCCAATGTCCTACTCTCCACTCTCCTCTCCTTCACACTCTACCCAATGTCCTACCCTCCACTCTCCTCTCCTTCCCATACTACCCAATGTCCCACCCTCCACTCTCCTCTCCTTCCCATACTACCCAATGTCCCACCCTCCACTCCTTCCCATACTACCCAATGTCCCACCCTCCACTCTCCTCTCCTTCACATACTACCCAATGTCCTACCCTCCACTCTCCTCTCCTTCCCATACTACCCAATGTCCTACCCTCCACTCTCCTCTCCTTCCCATACTACCCAATGTCCTACCCTCCACTCTCCTCTCCTTCCCATACTACCCAATGTCCCACCCTCCACTCCTTCCCATACTACCCAATGTCCCACCCTCCACTCTCCTCTCCTTCACACTCTACCCAATGTCCCACCTACCCTCCACTCTCCTCTCCTTCACATACTACCCAATGTCCTACCCTCCACTCTCCTCTCCTTCCCATACTACCCAATGTCCCACCCTCCACTCTCCTCTCCTTCACACTCTACCCAATGTCCCACCCTCCACTCTCCTCTCCTTCCCATACTACCCAATGTCCCACCCTCCACTCTCCTCTCCTTCCCATACTACCCAATGTCCCACCCTCCACTCTCCTCTCCTTCACACTCTACCCAATGTCCCACTCTCCTCTCCTTCCCATACTACCCAATGTCCCACCCTCCACTCTCCTCTCCTTCACACTCTACCCAATGTCCCACTCTCCACTCTCCTCTCCTTCCCATACTACCCAATGTCCCACCCTCCACTCTCCTCTCCTTCCCATACTACCCAATGTCCCACCCTCCACTCTCCTCTCCTTCACACTCTACCCAATGTCCCACCCTCCACTCTCCTCTCCTTCCCATACTACCCAATGTCCCACCCTCCACTCTCCTCTCCTTCCCATACTACCCAATGTCCCACCCTCCACTCTCCTCTCCTTCACACTCTACCCAATGTCCCACTCTCCTCTCCTTCCCATACTACCCAATGTCCCACCCTCCACTCTCCTCTCCTTCACACTCTACCCAATGTCCCACTCTCCACTCTCCTCTCCTTCCCATACTACCCAATGTCCCACCCTCCACTCTCCTCTCCTTCCCATACTACCCAATGTCCCACCCTCCACTCTCCTCTCCTTCACACTCTACCCAATGTCCCACCCTCCACTCTCCTCTCCTTCCCATACTACCCAATGTCCCACCCTCCACTCTCCTCTCCTTCCCATACTACCCAATGTCCCACCCTCCACTCTCCTCTCCTTCCCATACTACCCAATGTCCCACCCTCCACTCTCCTCTCCTTCACACTCTACCCAATGTCCCACTCTCCTCTCCTTCCCATACTACCCAATGTCCCACCCTCCACTCTCCTCTCCTTCACACTCTACCCAATGTCCTACTCTCCTCTCCTTCCCATACTACCCAATGTCCCACCCTCCACTCTCCTCTCCTTCACACTCTACCCAATGTCCCACCCTCCACTCTCCTCTCCTTCACACTCTACCCAATGTCCCACTCTCCTCTCCTTCCCATACTACCCAATGTCCCACCCTCCACTCTCCTCTCCTTCACACTCTACCCAATGTCCCACTCTCCACTCTCCTCTCCTTCCCATACTACCCAATGTCCTACCCTCCACTCTCCTCTCCTTCCCATACTACCCAATGTCCCACCCTCCACTCTCCTCTCCTTCCCATACTACCCAATGTCCCACCCTCCACTCTCCTCTCCTTCACACTCTACCCAATGTCCCACCCTCCACTCTCCTCTCCTTCACACTCTACCCAATGTCCCACTCTCCACTCTCCTCTCCTTCCCATACTACCCAATGTCCCACCCTCCACTCTCCTCTCCTTCCCATACTACCCAATGTCCCACCCTCCACTCTCCTCTCCTTCACACTCTACCCAATGTCCCACTCTCCACTCTCCTCTCCTTCCCATACTACCCAATGTCCTACCCTCCACTCTCCTCTCCTTCACATACTACCCAATGTCCCACCCTCCACTCTCCTCTCCTTCCCATACTACCCAATGTCCCACCCTCCACTCTCCTCTCCTTCCCATACTACCCAATGTCCCACCCTCCACTCTCCTCTCCTTCCCATACTACCCAATGTCCCACCCTCCACTCTCCTCTCCTTCCCATACTACCCAATGTCCTACCCTCCACTCTCCTCTCCTTCCCATACTACCCAATGTCCTACCCTCCACTCTCCTCTCCTTCCCATACTACCCAATGTCCCACCCTCCACTCTCCTCTCCTTCACACTCTACCCAATGTCCCACCCTCCACTCTCCTCTCCTTCCCATACTACCCAATGTCCCACCCTCCACTCTCCTCTCCTTCCCATACTACCCAATGTCCCACCCTCCACTCTCCTCTCCTTCACACTCTACCCAATGTCCCACTCTCCACTCTCCTCTCCTTCCCATACTACCCAATGTCCCACCCTCCACTCTCCTCTCCTTCCCATACTACCCAATGTCCCACCCTCCACTCTCCTCTCCTTCACACTCTACCCAATGTCCCACCCTCCACTCTCCTCTCCTTCCCATACTACCCAATGTCCCACCCTCCACTCTCCTCTCCTTCCCATACTACCCAATGTCCCACCCTCCACTCTCCTCTCCTTCACACTCTACCCAATGTCCCACTCTCCTCTCCTTCCCATACTACCCAATGTCCCACCCTCCACTCTCCTCTCCTTCACACTCTACCCAATGTCCCACTCTCCTCTCCTTCCCATACTACCCAATGTCCCACCCTCCACTCTCCTCTCCTTCACACTCTACCCAATGTCCCACTCTCCTCTCCTTCACATACTACCCAATGTCCCACCCTCCACTCTCCTCTCCTTCACACTCTACCCAATGTCCCACCCTCCACTCTCCTCTCCTTCCCACTCTACCCAATGTCCCACTCTCCTCTCCTTCCCATACTACCCAATGTCCCACTCTCCACTCTCCTCTCCTTCCCATTCTACCCAATGTCCCACTCTCCACTCTCCTCTCCTTCCCATACTACCCAATGTCCCACCCTCCACTCTCCTCTCCTTCACACTCTACCCAATGTCCTACCCTCCACTCTCCTCTCCTTCCCATACTACCCAATGTCCTACCCTCCACTCTCCTCTCCTTCCCATACTACCCAATGTCCTACCCTCCACTCTCCTCTCCTTCACATACTACCCAATGTCCCACCCTCCACTCTCCTCTCCTTCACATACTACCCAATGTCCTACCCTCCACTCTCCTCTCCTTCCCATACTACCCAATGTCCTACCCTCCACTCTCCTCTCCTTCACATACTACCCAATGTCCTACCCTCCACTCTCCTCTCCTTCCCATACTACCCAATGTCCTACCCTCCACTCTCCTCTCCTTCCCATACTACCCAATGTCCCACCTACCCTCCACTCTCCTCTCCTTCACATACTACCCAATGTCCTACCCTCCACTCTCCTCTCCTTCACATACTACCCAATGTCCTACCCTCCACTCTCCTCTCCTTCCCATACTACCCAATGTCCCACCCTCCACTCTCCTCTCCTTCCCATACTACCCAATGTCCTACTCTCCACTCTCCTCTCCTTCACATACTACCCAATGTCCCACCCTCCACTCTCCTCTCCTTCACACTCTACCCAATGTCCCACCCTCCACTCTCCTCTCCTTCACATACTACCCAATGTCCCACTCTCCACTCTCCTCTCCTTCACATACTACCCAATGTCCTATCCTCCACTCTCCTCTCCTTCACATACTACCCAATGTCCTACCCTCCACACTCCTCTCCTTCACATACTACCCAATGTCCTACCCTCCACTCTCCTCTCCTTCACACTCTACCCAATGTCCTACCCTCCACTCTCCTCTCCTTCACATACTACCCAATGTCCCACCCTCCACTCTCCTCTCCTTCACATACTACCCAATGTCCCACCCTCCACTCTCCTCTCCTTCACACTCTACCCAATGTCCCACCCTCCACTCTCCTCTCCTTCACACTCTACCCAATGTCCCACTCTCCTCTCCTTCCCATACTACCCAATGTCCCACTCTCCACTCTCCTCTCCTTCCCATTCTACCCAATGTCCCACTCTCCACTCTCCTCTCCTTCCCATACTACCCAATGTCCCACCCTCCACTCTCCTCTCCTTCCCATACTACCCAATGTCCCACCCTCCACTCTCCTCTCCTTCACACTCTACCCAATGTCCCACCCTCCACTCTCCTCTCCTTCACACTCTACCCAATGTCCTACCCTCCACTCTCCTCTCCTTCCCATACTACCCAATGTCCCACTCTCCACTCTCCTCTCCTTCCCATACTACCCAATGTCCCACTCTCCTCTCCTTCACACTCTACCCAATGTCCCACCCTCCACTCTCCTCTCCTTCACACTCTACCCAATGTCCTACCCTCCACTCTCCTCTCCTTCCCATACTACCCAATGTCCCACCCTCCACTCTCCTCTCCTTCCCATACTACCCAATGTCCTACTCTCCACTCTCCTCTCCTTCACATACTACCCAATGTCCCACCCTCCACTCTCCTCTCCTTCACACTCTACCCAATGTCCCACCCTCCACTCTCCTCTCCTTCACATACTACCCAATGTCCCACTCTCCACTCTCCTCTCCTTCACATACTACCCAATGTCCTACCCTCCACTCTCCTCTCCTTCACATACTACCCAATGTCCCACCCTCCACTCTCCTCTCCTTCACATACTACCCAATGTCCCACCCTCCACTCTCCTCTCCTTCACACTCTACCCAATGTCCCACCCTCCACTCTCCTCTCCTTCCCATACTACCCAATGTCCTACTCTCCACTCTCCTCTCCTTCACATACTACCCAATGTCCCACTCTCCTCTCCTTCACACTCTACCCAATGTCCTACCCTCCACTCTCCTCTCCTTCACATACTACCCAATGTCCTACCCTCCACTCTCCTCTCCTTCCCATACTACCCAATGTCCTACCCTCCACTCTCCTCTCCTTCACATACTACCCAATGTCCCACTCTCCTCTCCTTCCCATACTACCCAATGTCCCACCCTCCACTCTCCTCTCCTTCACATACTACCCAATGTCCCACTCTCCTCTCCTTCCCATACTACCCAATGTCCCACTCTCCACTCTCCTCTCCTTCCCATACTACCCAATGTCCCACCCTCCACTCTCCTCTCCTTCCCATACTACCCAATGTCCTACCCTCCACTCTCCTCTCCTTCACATACTACCCAATGTCCCACTCTCCTCTCCTTCCCATACTACCCAATGTCCCACCCTCCACTCTCCTCTCCTTCCCATACTACCCAATGTCCTACCCTCCACTCTCCTCTCCTTCCCATACTACCCAATGTCCTACCCTCCACTCTCCTCTCCTTCACATACTACCCAATGTCCCAATCTCCTCTCCTTCCCATACTACCCAATGTCCTACCCTCCACTCTCCTCTCCTTCACATACTACCCAATGTCCTACTCTCCACTCTCCTCTCCTTCCCATACTACCCAATGTCCTACCCTCCACTCTCCTCTCCTTCACACTCTACCCAATGTCCTACCCTCCACTCTCCTCTCCTTCACATACTACCCAATGTCCTATCCTCCACTCTCCTCTCCTTCACATACTACCCAATGTCCTACCCTCCACACTCCTCTCCTTCACATACTACCCAATGTCCTACCCTCCACTCTCCTCTCCTTCACACTCTACCCAATGTCCTACCCTCCACTCTCCTCTCCTTCACATACTACCCAATGTCCTACCCTTCACTCTCCTCTCCTTCCCATACTACCCAATGTCCTACCCTCCACTCTCCTCTCCTTCCCATACTACCCAATGTCCCACCCTCCACTCTCCTCTCCTTCCCATACTACCCAATGTCCTACTCTCCACTCTCCTCTCCTTCACACTCTACCCAATGTCCTACCCTCCACTCTCCTCTCCTTCACATACTACCCAATGTCCTACCCTCCACTCTCCTCTCCTTCCCATACTACCCAATGTCCCACTCTCCTCTCCTTCCCATACTACCCAATGTCCCACCCTCCACTCTCCTCTCCTTCCCATACTACCCAATGTCCCACTCTCCACTCTCCTCTCCTTCCCATACTACCCAATGTCCTACCCTCCACTCTCCTCTCCTTCCCATACTACCCAATGTCCCACCCTCCACTCTCCTCTGCTTCACACTCTACCCAATGTCCTACCCTCCACTCTCCTCTCCTTCACATACTACCCAATGTCCTACTCTCCACTCTCCTCTCCTTCACACTCTACCCAATGTCCTACCCTCCACTCTCCTCTCCTTCACATACTACCCAATGTCCTACCCTCCACTCTCCTCTCCTTCACACTCTACCCAATGTCCTACCCTCCACTCTCCTCTCCTTCACATACTACCCAATGTCCTACCCTCCACTCTCCTCTCCTTCACACTCTACCCAATGTCCCACCCTCCACTCTCCTCTCCTTCCCATACTACCCAATGTCCTACCCTCCACTCTCCTCTCCTTCCCATACTACCCAATGTCCTACCCTCCACTCTCCTCTCCTTCACATACTACCCAATGTCCCACTCTCCTCTCCTTCCCATACTACCCAATGTCCTACCCTCCACTCTCCTCTCCTTCACATACTACCCAATGTCCTACTCTCCACTCTCCTCTCCTTCCCATACTACCCAATGTCCTACCCTCCACTCTCCTCTCCTTCACATACTACCCAATGTCCCACCCTCCACTCTCCTCTCCTTCACACTCTACCCAATGTCCCACCCTCCACTCTCCTCTCCTTCACATACTACCCAATGTCCCACCCTCCACTCTCCTCTCCTTCACATACTACCCAATGTCCTACCCTCCACTCTCCTCTCCTTCACATACTACCCAATGTCCTACCCTCCACTCTCCTCTCCTTCACACTCTACCCAATGTCCTACCCTCCACTCTCCTCTCCTTCACATACTACCCAATGTCCTACCCTCCACTCTCCTCTCCTTCACACTCTACCCAATGTCCTACCCTCCACTCTCCTCTCCTTCACATACTACCCAATGTCCTACTCTCCACTCTCCTCTCCTTCACACTCTACCCAATGTCCTACCCTCCACTCTCCTCTCCTTCACACTCTACCCAATGTCCTACCCTCCACTCTCCTCTCCTTCACACTCTACCCAATGTCCCACCTACCCTCCACTCTCCTCTCCTTCACACTCTACCCAATGTCCTACCCTCCACTCTCCTCTCCTTCACACTCTACCCAATGTCCTACCCTCCACTCTCCTCTCCTTCACACTCTACCCAATGTCCCACCTACCCTCCACTCTCCTCTCCTTCACACTCTACCCAATGTCCTACCCTCCACTCTCCTCTCCTTCACACTCTACCCAATGTCCTACCCTCCACTCTCCTCTCCTTCACACTCTACCCAATGTCCTACCCTCCACTCTCCTCTCCTTCCCATACTACCCAATGTCCCACCCTCCACTCTCCTCTCCTTCACATACTACCCAATGTCCCACTCTCCACTCTCCTCTCCTTCACATACTACCCAATGTCCCACCCTCCACTCTCCTCTCCTTCCCATACTACCCAATGTCCCACCCTCCACTCTCCTCTCCTTCCCATACTACCCAATGTCCTACCCTCCACTCTCCTCTCCTTCCCATACTACCCAATGTCCCACCCTCCACTCTCCTCTCCTTCACATACTACCCAATGTCCCACCCTCCACTCTCCTCTCCTTCACACTCTACCCAATGTCCCACCCTCCACTCTCCTCTCCTTCCCATACTACCCAATGTCCTACTCTCCACTCTCCTCTCCTTCACATACTACCCAATGTCCCACCCTCCACTCTCCTCTCCTTCCCATACTACCCAATGTCCCACTCTCCTCTCCTTCCCATACTACCCAATGTCCCACCCTCCACTCTCCTCTCCTTCCCATACTACCCAATGTCCCACTCTCCACTCTCCTCTCCTTCCCATACTACCCAATGTCCTACCCTCCACTCTCCTCTCCTTCCCATACTACCCAATGTCCCACCCTCCACTCTCCTCTCCTTCACACTCTACCCAATGTCCTACCCTCCACTCTCCTCTCCTTCACATACTACCCAATGTCCTACTCTCCACTCTCCTCTCCTTCACACTCTACCCAATGTCCTACCCTCCCCTCTTCTCTCCTTCACATACTACCCAATGTCCTACCCTCCACTCTCCTCTCCTTCACACTCTACCCAATGTCCTACCCTCCACTCTCCTCTCCTTCACATACTACCCAATGTCCTACCCTCCACTCTCCTCTCCTTCCCATACTACCCAATGTCCTACTCTCCACTCTCCTCTCCTTCACACTCTACCCAATGTCCTACCCTCCACTCTCCTCTGCTTCACATACTACCCAATGTCCTACCCTCCACTCTCCTCTCCTTCACACTCTACCCAATGTCCTACCCTCCACTCTCCTCTCCTTCACATACTACCCAATGTCCTACTCTCCACTCTCCTCTCCTTCACACTCTACCCAATGTCCTACCCTCCACTCTCCTCTCCTTCACACTCTACCCAATGTCCTACCCTCCACTCTCCTCTCCTTCACACTCTACCCAATGTCCCACCTACCCTCCACTCTCCTCTCCTTCACACTCTACCCAATGTCCTACCCTCCACTCTCCTCTCCTTCACACTCTACCCAATGTCCCACCTACCCTCCACTCTCCTCTCCTTCACACTCTACCCAATGTCCTACCCTCCACTCTCTTCTCCTTCACACTCTACCCAATGTCCTACCCTCCACTCTCCTCTCCTTCACACTCTACCCAATGTCCTACCCTCCACTCTCCTCTCCTTCCCATACTACCCAATGTCCCACCCTCCACTCTCCTCTCCTTCACATACTACCCAATGTCCCACTCTCCACTCTCCTCTCCTTCACATACTACCCAATGTCCCACCCTCCACTCTCCTCTCCTTCCCATACTACCCAATGTCCCACCCTCCACTCTCCTCTCCTTCCCATACTACCCAATGTCCTACCCTCCACTCTCCTCTCCTTCCCATACTACCCAATGTCCCACCCTCCACTCTCCTCTCCTTCACATACTACCCAATGTCCCACCCTCCACTCTCCTCTCCTTCACACTCTACCCAATGTCCCACCTCCACTCTCCTCTCCTTCCCATACTACCCAATGTCCTACTCTCCACTCTCCTCTCCTTCACATACTACCCAATGTCCCACCCTCCACTCTCCTCTCCTTCACACTCTACCCAATGTCCTACCCTCCACTCTCCTCTCCTTCACATACTACCCAATGTCCCACTCTCCACTCTCCTCTCCTTCACACTCTACCCAATGTCCCACCCTCCACTCTCCTCTCCTTCACACTCTACCCAATGTCCTACCCTCCACTCTCCTCTCCTTCACATACTACCCAATGTCCCACTCTCCTCTCCTTCCCATACTACCCAATGTCCCACTCTCCACTCTCCTCTCCTTCACATACTACCCAATGTCCCACCCTCCACTCTCCTCTCCTTCACATACTACCCAATGTCCCACTCTCCTCTCCTTCCCATACTACCCAATGTCCCACTCTCCACTCTCCTCTCCTTCCCATACTACCCAATGTCCCACCCTCCACTCTCCTCTCCTTCCCATACTACCCAATGTCCTACCCTCCACTCTCCTCTCCTTCCCATACTACCCAATGTCCTACCCTCCACTCTCCTCTCCTTCACATACTACCCAATGTCCCACTCTCCTCTCCTTCCCATACTACCCAATGTCCCACCCTCCACTCTCCTCTCCTTCCCATACTACCCAATGTCCTACCCTCCACTCTCCTCTCCTTCCCATACTACCCAATGTCCTACCCTCCACTCTCCTCTCCTTCACATACTACCCAATGTCCCACTCTCCTCTCCTTCCCATACTACCCAATGTCCTACCCTCCACTCTCCTCTCCTTCACATACTACCCAATGTCCTACTCTCCACTCTCCTCTCCTTCCCATACTACCCAATGTCCTACCCTCCACTCTCCTCTCCTTCACATACTACCCAATGTCCCACCCTCCACTCTCCTCTCCTTCACACTCTACCCAATGTCCCACCCTCCACTCTCCTCTCCTTCACATACTACCCAATGTCCCACCCTCCACTCTCCTCTCCTTCACATACTACCCAATGTCCCACCCTCCACTCTCCTCTCCTTCACACTCTACCCAATGTCCTACCCTCCACTCTCCTCTCCTTCACACTCTACCCAATGTCCTACCCTCCACTCTCCTCTCCTTCACACTCTACCCAATGTCCTACCCTCCACTCTCCTCTCCTTCACACTCTACCCAATGTCCTACCCTCCACTCTCCTCTCCTTCACACTCTACCCAATGTCCTACCCTCCACTCTCCTCTCCTTCACACTCTACCCAATGTCCTACCCTCCACTCTCCTCTCCTTCACATACTACCCAATGTCCTACCCTCCACTCTCCTCTCCTTCACATACTACCCAATGTCCTACCCTCCACTCTCCTCTCCTTTCCATACTACCCAATGTCCTACCCTCCACTCTCCTCTCCTTCACACTCTACCCAATGTCCTACCCTCCACTCTCCTCTCCTTCCCATACTACCCAATGTCCTACCCTCCACTCTCCTCTCCTTCCCATACTACCCAATGTCCTACCCTCCACTCTCCTCTCCTTCCCATACTACCCAATGTCCTACCCTCCACTCTCCTCTCCTTCACATACTACCCAATGTCCTACCCTCCACTCTCCTCTCCTTCACATACTACCCAATGTCCTACTCTCCACTCTCCTCTCCTTCACATACTACCCAATGTCCCACCCTCCACTCTCCTCTCCTTCCCATACTACCCAATGTCCCACCCTCCACTCCTTCCCATACTACCCAATGTCCCACCCTCCACTCTCCTCTCCTTCACATACTACCCAATGTCCTACCCTCCACTCTCCTCTCCTTCACATACTACCCAATGTCCTACCCTCCACTCTCCTCTCCTTCCCATACTACCCAATGTCCTACCCTCCACTCTCCTCTCCTTCCCATACTACCCAATGTCCCACCCTCCACTCCTTCCCATACTACCCAATGTCCCACCCTCCACTCTCCTCTCCTTCACACTCTACCCAATGTCCTACTCTCCACTCTCCTCTCCTTCACATACTACCCAATGTCCCACCCTCCACTCTCCTCTCCTTCACACTCTACCCAATGTCCTACCCTCCACTCTCCTCTCCTTCACATACTACCCAATGTCCCACCCTCCACTCTCCTCTCCTTCCCATACTACCCAATGTCCCACCCTCCACTCCTTCCCATACTACCCAATGTCCCACCCTCCACTCTCCTCTCCTTCACATACTACCCAATGTCCTACCCTCCACTCTCCTCTCCTTCCCATACTACCCAATGTCCTACCCTCCACTCTCCTCTCCTTCCCATACTACCCAATGTCCTACCCTCCACTCTCCTCTCCTTCCCATACTACCCAATGTCCCACCCTCCACTCCTTCCCATACTACCCAATGTCCCACCCTCCACTCTCCTCTCCTTCACACTCTACCCAATGTCCCACCTACCCTCCACTCTCCTCTCCTTCACATACTACCCAATGTCCTACCCTCCACTCTCCTCTCCTTCCCATACTACCCAATGTCCCACCCTCCACTCTCCTCTCCTTCACACTCTACCCAATGTCCCACCCTCCACTCTCCTCTCCTTCCCATACTACCCAATGTCCCACCCTCCACTCTCCTCTCCTTCCCATACTACCCAATGTCCCACCCTCCACTCTCCTCTCCTTCACACTCTACCCAATGTCCCACTCTCCTCTCCTTCCCATACTACCCAATGTCCCACCCTCCACTCTCCTCTCCTTCACACTCTACCCAATGTCCCACTCTCCACTCTCCTCTCCTTCCCATACTACCCAATGTCCCACCCTCCACTCTCCTCTCCTTCCCATACTACCCAATGTCCCACCCTCCACTCTCCTCTCCTTCACACTCTACCCAATGTCCCACCCTCCACTCTCCTCTCCTTCCCATACTACCCAATGTCCCACCCTCCACTCTCCTCTCCTTCCCATACTACCCAATGTCCCACCCTCCACTCTCCTCTCCTTCACACTCTACCCAATGTCCCACTCTCCTCTCCTTCCCATACTACCCAATGTCCCACCCTCCACTCTCCTCTCCTTCACACTCTACCCAATGTCCCACTCTCCACTCTCCTCTCCTTCCCATACTACCCAATGTCCCACCCTCCACTCTCCTCTCCTTCCCATACTACCCAATGTCCCACCCTCCACTCTCCTCTCCTTCACACTCTACCCAATGTCCCACCCTCCACTCTCCTCTCCTTCCCATACTACCCAATGTCCCACCCTCCACTCTCCTCTCCTTCCCATACTACCCAATGTCCCACCCTCCACTCTCCTCTCCTTCCCATACTACCCAATGTCCCACCCTCCACTCTCCTCTCCTTCACACTCTACCCAATGTCCCACTCTCCTCTCCTTCCCATACTACCCAATGTCCCACCCTCCACTCTCCTCTCCTTCACACTCTACCCAATGTCCTACTCTCCTCTCCTTCCCATACTACCCAATGTCCCACCCTCCACTCTCCTCTCCTTCACACTCTACCCAATGTCCCACCCTCCACTCTCCTCTCCTTCACACTCTACCCAATGTTCCACTCTTCTCTCCTTCCCATACTACCCAATGTCCCACCCTCCACTCTCCTCTCCTTCACACTCTACCCAATGTCCCACTCTCCACTCTCCTCTCCTTCCCATACTACCCAATGTCCTACCCTCCACTCTCCTCTCCTTCCCATACTACCCAATGTCCCACCCTCCACTCTCCTCTCCTTCCCATACTACCCAATGTCCCACCCTCCACTCTCCTCTCCTTCACACTCTACCCAATGTCCCACCCTCCACTCTCCTCTCCTTCACACTCTACCCAATGTCCCACTCTCCACTCTCCTCTCCTTCCCATACTACCCAATGTCCCACCCTCCACTCTCCTCTCCTTCCCATACTACCCAATGTCCCACCCTCCACTCTCCTCTCCTTCACACTCTACCCAATGTCCCACTCTCCACTCTCCTCTCCTTCCCATACTACCCAATGTCCTACCCTCCACTCTCCTCTCCTTCCCATACTACCCAATGTCCCACCCTCCACTCTCCTCTCCTTCCCATACTACCCAATGTCCCACCCTCCACTCTCCTCTCCTTCCCATACTACCCAATGTCCCACCCTCCACTCTCCTCTCCTTCCCATACTACCCAATGTCCCACCCTCCACTCTCCTCTCCTTCCCATACTACCCAATGTCCTACCCTCCACTCTCCTCTCCTTCCCATACTACCCAATGTCCTACCCTCCACTCTCCTCTCCTTCCCATACTACCCAATGTCCCACCCTCCACTCTCCTCTCCTTCACACTCTACCCAATGTCCCACCCTCCACTCTCCTCTCCTTCCCATACTACCCAATGTCCCACCCTCCACTCTCCTCTCCTTCCCATACTACCCAATGTCCCACCCTCCACTCTCCTCTCCTTCACACTCTACCCAATGTCCCACTCTCCACTCTCCTCTCCTTCCCATACTACCCAATGTCCCACCCTCCACTCTCCTCTCCTTCCCATACTACCCAATGTCCCACCCTCCACTCTCCTCTCCTTCACACTCTACCCAATGTCCCACCCTCCACTCTCCTTCCCATACTACCCAATGTCCCACCCTCCACTCTCCTCTCCTTCCCATACTACCCAATGTCCCACCCTCCACTCTCCTCTCCTTCACACTCTACCCAATGTCCCACTCTCCTCTCCTTCCCATACTACCCAATGTCCCACCCTCCACTCTCCTCTCCTTCACACTCTACCCAATGTCCCACTCTCCTCTCCTTCCCATACTACCCAATGTCCCACCCTCCACTCTCCTCTCCTTCACACTCTACCCAATGTCCCACTCTCCTCTCCTTCACATACTACCCAATGTCCCACCCTCCACTCTCCTCTCCTTCACACTCTACCCAATGTCCCACCCTCCACTCTCCTCTCCTTCCCACTCTACCCAATGTCCCACTCTCCTCTCCTTCCCATACTACCCAATGTCCCACTCTCCACTCTCCTCTCCTTCCCATTCTACCCAATGTCCCACTCTCCACTCTCCTCTCCTTCCCATACTACCCAATGTCCCACCCTCCACTCTCCTCTCCTTCACACTCTACCCAATGTCCTACCCTCCACTCTCCTCTCCTTCCCATACTACCCAATGTCCTACCCTCCACTCTCCTCTCCTTCCCATACTACCCAATGTCCTACCCTCCACTCTCCTCTCCTTCACATACTACCCAATGTCCCACCCTCCACTCTCCTCTCCTTCACATACTACCCAATGTCCTACCCTCCACTCTCCTCTCCTTCCCATACTACCCAATGTCCTACCCTCCACTCTCCTCTCCTTCACATACTACCCAATGTCCTACCCTCCACTCTCCTCTCCTTCCCATACTACCCAATGTCCTACCCTCCACTCTCCTCTCCTTCCCATACTACCCAATGTCCCACCTACCCTCCACTCTCCTCTCCTTCACATACTACCCAATGTCCTACCCTCCACTCTCCTCTCCTTCACATACTACCCAATGTCCCACCCTCCACTCTCCTCTCCTTCCCATACTACCCAATGTCCCACTCTCCACTCTCCTCTCCTTCCCATACTACCCAATGTCCCACCCTCCACTCTCCTCTCCTTCACACTCTACCCAATGTCCCACCCTCCACTCTCCTCTCCTTCACACTCTACCCAATGTCCTACCCTCCACTCTCCTCTCCTTCCCATACTACCCAATGTCCCACCCTCCACTCTCCTCTCCTTCCCATACTACCCAATGTCCTACTCTCCACTCTCCTCTCCTTCACATACTACCCAATGTCCCACCCTCCACTCTCCTCTCCTTCACACTCTACCCAATGTCCCACCCTCCACTCTCCTCTCCTTCACATACTACCCAATGTCCCACTCTCCACTCTCCTCTCCTTCACATACTACCCAATGTCCTACCCTCCACTCTCCTCTCCTTCACATACTACCCAATGTCCCACCCTCCACTCTCCTCTCCTTCACATACTACCCAATGTCCCACCCTCCACTCTCCTCTCCTTCACATACTACCCAATGTCCCACCCTCCACTCTCCTCTCCTTCACATACTACCCAATGTCCCACCCTCCACTCTCCTCTCCTTCACACTCTACCCAATGTCCCACCCTCCACTCTCCTCTCCTTCACACTCTACCCAATGTCCCACTCTCCTCTCCTTCCCATACTACCCAATGTCCCACTCTCCACTCTCCTCTCCTTCCCATTCTACCCAATGTCCCACTCTCCACTCTCCTCTCCTTCCCATACTACCCAATGTCCCACCCTCCACTCTCCTCTCCTTCCCATACTACCCAATGTCCCACCCTCCACTCTCCTCTTCTTCACACTCTACCCAATGTCCCACCCTCCACTCTCCTCTCCTTCACACTCTACCCAATGTCCTACCCTCCACTCTCCTCTCCTTCCCATACTACCCAATGTCCCACTCTCCACTCTCCTCTCCTTCCCATACTACCCAATGTCCCACTCTCCTCTCCTTCACACTCTACCCAATGTCCCACCCTCCACTCTCCTCTCCTTCCCATACTACCCAATGTCCCACCCTCCACTCTCCTCTCCTTCCCATACTACCCAATGTCCTACTCTCCACTCTCCTCTCCTTCACATACTACCCAATGTCCCACCCTCCACTCTCCTCTCCTTCACACTCTACCCAATGTCCCACCCTCCACTCTCCTCTCCTTCACATACTACCCAATGTCCCACTCTCCACTCTCCTCTCCTTCACATACTACCCAATGTCCCACTCTCCACTCTCCTCTCCTTCACATACTACCCAATGTCCTACCCTCCACTCTCCTCTCCTTCACATACTACCCAATGTCCCACCCTCCACTCTCCTCTCCTTCACATACTACCCAATGTCCCACCCTCCACTCTCCTCTCCTTCACACTCTACCCAATGTCCCACCCTCCACTCTCCTCTCCTTCCCATACTACCCAATGTCCTACCCTCCACTCTCCTCTCCTTCACATACTACCCAATGTCCCACTCTCCTCTCCTTCCCATACTACCCAATGTCCCACCCTCCACTCTCCTCTCCTTCACATACTACCCAATGTCCCACCCTCCACTCTCCTCTCCTTCCCATACTACCCAATGTCCCACTCTCCACTCTCCTCTCCTTCCCATACTACCCAATGTCCCACCCTCCACTCTCCTCTCCTTCCCATACTACCCAATGTCCTACCCTCCACTCTCCTCTCCTTCACATACTACCCAATGTCCCACTCTCCTCTCCTTCCCATACTACCCAATGTCCCACCCTCCACTCTCCTCTCCTTCCCATACTACCCAATGTCCTACCCTCCACTCTCCTCTCCTTCCCATACTACCCAATGTCCTACCCTCCACTCTCCTCTCCTTCACATACTACCCAATGTCCCACTCTCCTCTCCTTCCCATACTACCCAATGTCCTACCCTCCACTCTCCTCTCCTTCACATACTACCCAATGTCCTACTCTCCACTCTCCTCTCCTTCCCATACTACCCAATGTCCTACCCTCCACTCTCCTCTCCTTCACACTCTACCCAATGTCCTACCCTCCACTCTCCTCTCCTTCACATACTACCCAATGTCCTATCCTCCACTCTCCTCTCCTTCACATACTACCCAATGTCCTACCCTCCACACTCCTCTCCTTCACATACTACCCAATGTCCTACCCTCCACTCTCCTCTCCTTCACACTCTACCCAATGTCCTACCCTCCACTCTCCTCTCCTTCCCATACTACCCAATGTCCTACTCTCCACTCTCCTCTCCTTCACACTCTACCCAATGTCCTACCCTCCACTCTCCTCTCCTTCACATACTACCCAATGTCCTACCCTCCACTCTCCTCTCCTTCCCATACTACCCAATGTCCCACTCTCCTCTCCTTCCCATACTACCCAATGTCCCACCCTCCACTCTCCTCTCCTTCCCATACTACCCAATGTCCCACTCTCCACTCTCCTCTCCTTCCCATACTACCCAATGTCCTACCCTCCACTCTCCTCTCCTTCCCATACTACCCAATGTCCCACCCTCCACTCTCCTCTGCTTCACACTCTACCCAATGTCCTACCCTCCACTCTCCTCTCCTTCACATACTACCCAATGTCCTACTCTCCACTCTCCTCTCCTTCACACTCTACCCAATGTCCTACCCTCCACTCTCCTCTCCTTCACATACTACCCAATGTCCTACCCTCCACTCTCCTCTCCTTCACACTCTACCCAATGTCCTACCCTCCACTCTCCTCTCCTTCACATACTACCCAATGTCCTACCCTCCACTCTCCTCTCCTTCACACTCTACCCAATGTCCCACCCTCCACTCTCCTCTCCTTCCCATACTACCCAATGTCCTACCCTCCACTCTCCTCTCCTTCCCATACTACCCAATGTCCTACCCTCCACTCTCCTCTCCTTCACATACTACCCAATGTCCCACTCTCCTCTCCTTCCCATACTACCCAATGTCCTACCCTCCACTCTCCTCTCCTTCACATACTACCCAATGTCCTACTCTCCACTCTCCTCTCCTTCCCATACTACCCAATGTCCCACCCTCCACTCTCCTCTCCTTCCCATACTACCCAATGTCCTACTCTCCACTCTCCTCTCCTTCACATACTACCCAATGTCCCACCCTCCACTCTCCTCTCCTTCACACTCTACCCAATGTCCCACCCTCCACTCTCCTCTCCTTCACATACTACCCAATGTCCCACTCTCCACTCTCCTCTCCTTCACATACTACCCAATGTCCTACCCTCCACTCTCCTCTCCTTCACATACTACCCAATGTCCCACCCTCCACTCTCCTCTCCTTCACATACTACCCAATGTCCCACCCTCCACTCTCCTCTCCTTCACACTCTACCCAATGTCCCACCCTCCACTCTCCTCTCCTTCCCATACTACCCAATGTCCTACTCTCCACTCTCCTCTCCTTCACATACTACCCAATGTCCCACTCTCCTCTCCTTCACACTCTACCCAATGTCCTACCCTCCACTCTCCTCTCCTTCACATACTACCCAATGTCCTACCCTCCACTCTCCTCTCCTTCCCATACTACCCAATGTCCTACCCTCCACTCTCCTCTCCTTCACATACTACCCAATGTCCCACTCTCCTCTCCTTCCCATACTACCCAATGTCCCACCCTCCACTCTCCTCTCCTTCACATACTACCCAATGTCCCACTCTCCTCTCCTTCCCATACTACCCAATGTCCCACTCTCCACTCTCCTCTCCTTCCCATACTACCCAATGTCCCACCCTCCACTCTCCTCTCCTTCCCATACTACCCAATGTCCTACCCTCCACTCTCCTCTCCTTCACATACTACCCAATGTCCCACTCTCCTCTCCTTCCCATACTACCCAATGTCCCACCCTCCACTCTCCTCTCCTTCCCATACTACCCAATGTCCTACCCTCCACTCTCCTCTCCTTCCCATACTACCCAATGTCCTACCCTCCACTCTCCTCTCCTTCACATACTACCCAATGTCCCACTCTCCTCTCCTTCCCATACTACCCAATGTCCTACCCTCCACTCTCCTCTCCTTCACATACTACCCAATGTCCTACTCTCCACTCTCCTCTCCTTCCCATACTACCCAATGTCCTACCCTCCACTCTCCTCTCCTTCACACTCTACCCAATGTCCTACCCTCCACTCTCCTCTCCTTCACATACTACCCAATGTCCTATCCTCCACTCTCCTCTCCTTCACATACTACCCAATGTCCTACCCTCCACACTCCTCTCCTTCACATACTACCCAATGTCCTACCCTCCACTCTCCTCTCCTTCACACTCTACCCAATGTCCTACCCTCCACTCTCCTCTCCTTCACATACTACCCAATGTCCTACCCTTCACTCTCCTCTCCTTCCCATACTACCCAATGTCCTACCCTCCACTCTCCTCTCCTTCCCATACTACCCAATGTCCCACCCTCCACTCTCCTCTCCTTCCCATACTACCCAATGTCCTACTCTCCACTCTCCTCTCCTTCACACTCTACCCAATGTCCTACCCTCCACTCTCCTCTCCTTCACATACTACCCAATGTCCTACCCTCCACTCTCCTCTCCTTCCCATACTACCCAATGTCCCACTCTCCTCTCCTTCCCATACTACCCAATGTCCCACCCTCCACTCTCCTCTCCTTCCCATACTACCCAATGTCCCACTCTCCACTCTCCTCTCCTTCCCATACTACCCAATGTCCTACCCTCCACTCTCCTCTCCTTCCCATACTACCCAATGTCCCACCCTCCACTCTCCTCTGCTTCACACTCTACCCAATGTCCTACCCTCCACTCTCCTCTCCTTCACATACTACCCAATGTCCTACTCTCCACTCTCCTCTCCTTCACACTCTACCCAATGTCCTACCCTCCACTCTCCTCTCCTTCACATACTACCCAATGTCCTACCCTCCACTCTCCTCTCCTTCACACTCTACCCAATGTCCTACCCTCCACTCTCCTCTCCTTCACATACTACCCAATGTCCTACCCTCCACTCTCCTCTCCTTCACACTCTACCCAATGTCCTACCCTCCACTCTCCTCTCCTTCACACTCTACCCATTGTCCTACCCTCCACTCTCCTCTCCTTCACATACTACCCAATGTCCTACCCTCCACTCTCCTCTCCTTCACACTCTACCCAATGTCCTACCCTCCACTCTCCTCTCCTTCCCATACTACCCAATGTCCTACCCTCCACTCTCCTCTCCTTCACACTCTACCCAATGTCCTACCCTCCACTCTCCTCTCCTTCCCATACTACCCAATGTCCTACCCTCCACTCTCCTCTCCTTCCCATACTACCCAATGTCCTACCCTCCACTCTCCTCTCCTTCACATACTACCCAATGTCCCACTCTCCTCTCCTTCCCATACTACCCAATGTCCTACCCTCCACTCTCCTCTCCTTCACATACTACCCAATGTCCTACTCTCCACTCTCCTCTCCTTCCCATACTACCCAATGTCCTACCCTCCACTCTCCTCTCCTTCACATACTACCCAATGTCCCACCCTCCACTCTCCTCTCCTTCACACTCTACCCAATGTCCCACCCTCCACTCTCCTCTCCTTCACATACTACCCAATGTCCCACCCTCCACTCTCCTCTCCTTCACATACTACCCAATGTCCTACCCTCCACTCTCCTCTCCTTCACATACTACCCAATGTCCTACCCTCCACTCTCCTCTCCTTCACACTCTACCCAATGTCCTACCCTCCACTCTCCTCTCCTTCACATACTACCCAATGTCCTACCCTCCACTCTCCTCTCCTTCACACTCTACCCAATGTCCTACCCTCCACTCTCCTCTCCTTCACATACTACCCAATGTCCTACTCTCCACTCTCCTCTCCTTCACACTCTACCCAATGTCCTACCCTCCACTCTCCTCTCCTTCACACTCTACCCAATGTCCTACCCTCCACTCTCCTCTCCTTCACACTCTACCCAATGTCCCACCTACCCTCCACTCTCCTCTCCTTCACACTCTACCCAATGTCCTACCCTCCACTCTCCTCTCCTTCACACTCTACCCAATGTCCTACCCTCCACTCTCCTCTCCTTCACACTCTACCCAATGTCCCACCTACCCTCCACTCTCCTCTCCTTCACACTCTACCCAATGTCCTACCCTCCACTCTCCTCTCCTTCACACTCTACCCAATGTCCTACCCTCCACTCTCCTCTCCTTCACACTCTACCCAATGTCCTACCCTCCACTCTCCTCTCCTTCCCATACTACCCAATGTCCCACCCTCCACTCTCCTCTCCTTCACATACTACCCAATGTCCCACTCTCCACTCTCCTCTCCTTCACATACTACCCAATGTCCCACCCTCCACTCTCCTCTCCTTCCCATACTACCCAATGTCCCACCCTCCACTCTCCTCTCCTTCCCATACTACCCAATGTCCTACCCTCCACTCTCCTCTCCTTCCCATACTACCCAATGTCCCACCCTCCACTCTCCTCTCCTTCACATACTACCCAATGTCCCACCCTCCACTCTCCTCTCCTTCACACTCTACCCAATGTCCCACCCTCCACTCTCCTCTCCTTCCCATACTACCCAATGTCCTACTCTCCACTCTCCTCTCCTTCACATACTACCCAATGTCCCACCCTCCACTCTCCTCTCCTTCCCATACTACCCAATGTCCCACTCTCCTCTCCTTCCCATACTACCCAATGTCCCACCCTCCACTCTCCTCTCCTTCCCATACTACCCAATGTCCCACTCTCCACTCTCCTCTCCTTCCCATACTACCCAATGTCCTACCCTCCACTCTCCTCTCCTTCCCATACTACCCAATGTCCCACCCTCCACTCTCCTCTCCTTCACACTCTACCCAATGTCCTACCCTCCACTCTCCTCTCCTTCACATACTACCCAATGTCCTACTCTCCACTCTCCTCTCCTTCACACTCTACCCAATGTCCTACCCTCCCCTCTTCTCTCCTTCACATACTACCCAATGTCCTACCCTCCACTCTCCTCTCCTTCACACTCTACCCAATGTCCTACCCTCCACTCTCCTCTCCTTCACATACTACCCAATGTCCTACCCTCCACTCTCCTCTCCTTCCCATACTACCCAATGTCCTACTCTCCACTCTCCTCTCCTTCACACTCTACCCAATGTCCTACCCTCCACTCTCCTCTCCTTCACATACTACCCAATGTCCTACCCTCCACTCTCCTCTCCTTCACACTCTACCCAATGTCCTACCCTCCACTCTCCTCTCCTTCACATACTACCCAATGTCCTACTCTCCACTCTCCTCTCCTTCACACTCTACCCAATGTCCTACCCTCCACTCTCCTCTCCTTCACACTCTACCCAATGTCCTACCCTCCACTCTCCTCTCCTTCACACTCTACCCAATGTCCCACCTACCCTCCACTCTCCTCTCCTTCACACTCTACCCAATGTCCTACCCTCCACTCTCCTCTCCTTCACACTCTACCCAATGTCCCACCTACCCTCCACTCTCCTCTCCTTCACACTCTACCCAATGTCCTACCCTCCACTCTCTTCTCCTTCACACTCTACCCAATGTCCTACCCTCCACTCTCCTCTCCTTCACACTCTACCCAATGTCCTACCCTCCACTCTCCTCTCCTTCCCATACTACCCAATGTCCCACCCTCCACTCTCCTCTCCTTCACATACTACCCAATGTCCCACTCTCCACTCTCCTCTCCTTCACATACTACCCAATGTCCCACCCTCCACTCTCCTCTCCTTCCCATACTACCCAATGTCCCACCCTCCACTCTCCTCTCCTTCCCATACTACCCAATGTCCTACCCTCCACTCTCCTCTCCTTCCCATACTACCCAATGTCCCACCCTCCACTCTCCTCTCCTTCACATACTACCCAATGTCCCACCCTCCACTCTCCTCTCCTTCACACTCTACCCAATGTCCCACCCTCCACTCTCCTCTCCTTCCCATACTACCCAATGTCCTACTCTCCACTCTCCTCTCCTTCACATACTACCCAATGTCCCACCCTCCACTCTCCTCTCCTTCACACTCTACCCAATGTCCTACCCTCCACTCTCCTCTCCTTCACATACTACCCAATGTCCCACTCTCCACTCTCCTCTTCTTCACACTCTACCCAATGTCCCACCCTCCACTCTCCTCTCCTTCACACTCTACCCAATGTCCTACCCTCCACTCTCCTCTCCTTCACATACTACCCAATGTCCCACTCTCCTCTCCTTCCCATACTACCCAATGTCCCACTCTCCACTCTCCTCTCCTTCACATACTACCCAATGTCCCACCCTCCACTCTCCTCTCCTTCACATACTACCCAATGTCCCACTCTCCTCTCCTTCCCATACTACCCAATGTCCCACTCTCCACTCTCCTCTCCTTCCCATACTACCCAATGTCCCACCCTCCACTCTCCTCTCCTTCCCATACTACCCAATGTCCTACCCTCCACTCTCCTCTCCTTCCCATACTACCCAATGTCCTACCCTCCACTCTCCTCTCCTTCACATACTACCCAATGTCCCACTCTCCTCTCCTTCCCATACTACCCAATGTCCCACCCTCCACTCTCCTCTCCTTCCCATACTACCCAATGTCCTACCCTCCACTCTCCTCTCCTTCCCATACTACCCAATGTCCTACCCTCCACTCTCCTCTCCTTCACATACTACCCAATGTCCCACTCTCCTCTCCTTCCCATACTACCCAATGTCCTACCCTCCACTCTCCTCTCCTTCACATACTACCCAATGTCCTACTCTCCACTCTCCTCTCCTTCCCATACTACCCAATGTCCTACCCTCCACTCTCCTCTCCTTCACATACTACCCAATGTCCCACCCTCCACTCTCCTCTCCTTCACACTCTACCCAATGTCCCACCCTCCACTCTCCTCTCCTTCACATACTACCCAATGTCCCACCCTCCACTCTCCTCTCCTTCACATACTACCCAATGTCCCACCCTCCACTCTCCTCTCCTTCACACTCTACCCAATGTCCTACCCTCCACTCTCCTCTCCTTCACACTCTACCCAATGTCCTACCCTCCACTCTCCTCTCCTTCACACTCTACCCAATGTCCTACCCTCCACTCTCCTCTCCTTCACACTCTACCCAATGTCCTACCCTCCACTCTCCTCTCCTTCACATACTACCCAATGTCCTACCCTCCACTCTCCTCTCCTTCACATACTACCCAATGTCCTACCCTCCACTCTCCTCTCCTTTCCATACTACCCAATGTCCTACCCTCCACTCTCCTCTCCTTCACACTCTACCCAATGTCCTACCCTCCACTCTCCTCTCCTTCCCATACTACCCAATGTCCTACCCTCCACTCTCATCTCCTTCCCATACTACCCAATGTCCTACCCTCCACTCTCCTCTCCTTCACATACTACCCAATGTCCTACCCTCCACTCTCCTCTCCTTCACATACTACCCAATGTCCTACTCTCCACTCTCCTCTCCTTCACATACTACCCAATGTCCCACCCTCCACTCTCCTCTCCTTCACATACTACCCAATGTCCCACCCTCCACTCTCCTCTCCTTCACACTCTACCCAATGTCCTACCCTCCACTCTCCTCTCCTTCACATACTACCCAATGTCCTACCCTCCACTCTCCTCTCCTTCCCATACTACCCAATGTCCTACTCTCCACTCTCCTCTCCTTCACATACTACCCAATGTCCCACCCTCCACTCTCCTCTCCTTCACACTCTACCCAATGTCCTACTCTCCACTCTCCTCTCCTTCCCATACTACCCAATGTCCCACCCTCCACTCTCCTCTCCTTCACACTCTACCCAATGTCCTACTCTCCACTCTCCTCTCCTTCACACTCTACCCAATGTCCTACCCTCCACTCTCCTCTCCTTCCCATACTACCCAATGTCCCACCCTCCACTCTCCTCTCCTTCACACTCTACCCAATGTCCTACCCTCCACTCTCCTCTCCTTCACATACTACCCAATGTCCTACCCTCCACTCTCCTCTCCTTCACATACTACCCAATGTCCCACCTACCCTCCACTCTCCTCTCCTTCACATACTACCCAATGTCCTACCCTCCACTCTCCTCTCCTTCACATACTATCCAATGTCCTACCCTCCACTCTCCTCTCCTTCACATACTACCCAATGTCCTACCCTCCACTCTCCTCTCCTTCCCATACTACCCAATGTCCTACCCTCCACTCTCCTCTCCTTCACATACTACCCAATGTCCTACCCTCCACTCTCCTCTCCTTCCCATACTACCCAATGTCCTACTCTCCACTCTCCTCTCCTTCACACTCTACCCAATGTCCTACCTACCCTCCACTCTCCTCTCCTTCACACTCTACCCAATGTCCTACCCTCCACTCTCCTCTCCTTCACACTCTACCCAATGTCCCACCCTCCACTCTCCTCTCCTTCACACACTACCCAATGTCCTACCTACCCTCCACTCTCCTCTCCTTCACACTCTACCCAATGTCCTACCCTCCACTCTCCTCTCCTTCACATACTACCCAATGTCCTACCCTCCACTCTCCTCTCCTTCACACACTACCCAATGTCCTACCCTCCACTCTCCTCTCCTTCACACTCTACCCAATGTCCTACCCTCCACTCTCCTCTCCTTCCCATACTACCCAATGTCCTACCCTCCACTCTCCTCTCCTTCACACTCTACCCAATGTCCCACCCTCCACTCTCCTCTCCTTCACATACTACCCAATGTCCTACCCTCCACTCTCCTCTCCTTCACACTCTACCCAATGTCCTACCCTCCACTCTCCTCTCCTTCACATACTACCCAATGTCCTACCCTCCACTCTCCTCTCCTTCCCATACTACCCAATGTCCTACCCTCCACTCTCCTCTCCTTCACACTCTACCCAATGTCCTACCCTCCACTCTCCTCTCCTTCCCATACTACCCAATGTCCTACCTACCCTCCACTCTCCTCTCCTTCCCATACTACCCAATGTCCTACCCTCCACTCTCCTCTCCTTCCCATACTACCCAATGTCCTACCCTCCACTCTCCTCTCCTTCCCATACTACCCAATGTCCTACCCTCCACTCTCCTCTCCTTCCCATACTACCCAATGTCCTACCCTCCACTCTCCTCTCCTTCACATACTACCCAATGTCCCACCCTCCACTCTCCTCTCCTTCACATACTACCCAATGTCCTACCCTCCACTCTCCTCTCCTTCCCATACTACCCAATGTCCTACCCTCCACTCTCCTCTCCTTCCCATACTACCCAATGTCCTACCCTCCACTCTCCTCTCCTTCCCATACTACCCAATGTCCCACCTACCCTCCACTCTCCTCTCCTTCACATACTACCCAATGTCCTACCCTCCACTCTCCTCTCCTTCACACTCTACCCAATGTCCCACCCTCCACTCTCCTCTCCTTCACATACTACCCAATGTCCCACCCTCCAATCTCCTCTCCTTCACACTCTACCCAATGTCCCACCCTCCACTCTCCTCTCCTTCCCATACTACCCAATGTCCCACCCTCCACTCTCCTCTCCTTCCCATACTACCCAATGTCCCACTCTCCACTCTCCTCTCCTTCCCATACTACCCAATGTCCCACCCTCCACTCTCCTCTCCTTCACACTCTACCCAATGTCCCACCCTCCACTCTCCTCTCCTTCACACTCTACCCAATGTCCTACCCTCCACTCTCCTCTCCTTCCCATACTACCCAATGTCCCACCCTCCACTCTCCTCTCCTTCCCATACTACCCAATGTCCTACTCTCCACTCTCCTCTCCTTCACATACTACCCAATGTCCCACCCTCCACTCTCCTCTCCTTCACACTCTACCCAATGTCCCACCCTCCACTCTCCTCTCCTTCACATACTACCCAATGTCCCACTCTCCACTCTCCTCTCCTTCACATACTACCCAATGTCCTACCCTCCACTCTCCTCTCCTTCACATACTACCCAATGTCCCACCCTCCACTCTCCTCTCCTTCACATACTACCCAATGTCCTACCCTCCACTCTCCTCTCCTTCACATACTACCCAATGTCCTACCCTCCACTCTCCTCTCCTTCACACTCTACCCAATGTCCTACCCTCCACTCTCCTCTCCTTCACATACTACCCAATGTCCTACTCTCCACTCTCCTCTCCTTCACACTCTACCCAATGTCCCACCCTCCACTCTCCTCTCCTTCACACTCTACCCAATGTCCCACTCTCCTCTCCTTCCCATACTACCCAATGTCCCACTCTCCACTCTCCTCTCCTTCCCATTCTACCCAATGTCCCACTCTCCACTCTCCTCTCCTTCCCATACTACCCAATGTCCCACTCTCCACTCTCCTCTCCTTCACACTCTACCCAATGTCCCACCCTCCACTCTCCTCTCCTTCACACTCTACCCAATGTCCCACCCTCCACTCTCCTCTCCTTCACACTCTACCCAATGTCCTACCCTCCACTCTCCTCTCCTTCCCATACTACCCAATGTCCCACCCTCCACTCTCCTCTCCTTCCCATACTACCCAATGTCCTACTCTCCACTCTCCTCTCCTTCACATACTACCCAATGTCCCACCCTCCACTCTCCTCTCCTTCACACTCTACCCAATGTCCCACCCTCCACTCTCCTCTCCTTCACATACTACCCAATGTCCCACTCTCCACTCTCCTCTCCTTCACATACTACCCAATGTCCTACCCTCCACTCTCCTCTCCTTCACATACTACCCAATGTCCCACCCTCCACTCTCCTCTCCTTCACATACTACCCAATGTCCCACCCTCCACTCTCCTCTCCTTCACACTCTACCCAATGTCCCACCCTCCACTCTCCTCTCCTTCCCATACTACCCAATGTCCTACTCTCCACTCTCCTCTCCTTCACATACTACCCAATGTCCCACCCTCCACTCTCCTCTCCTTCACACTCTACCCAATGTCCTACCCTCCACTCTCCTCTCCTTCACATACTACCCAATGTCCTACCCTCCACTCTCCTCTCCTTCCCATACTACCCAATGTCCTACCCTCCACTCTCCTCTCCTTCACATACTACCCAATGTCCCACTCTCCTCTCCTTCCCATACTACCCAATGTCCAACCCTCCACTCTCCTCTCCTTCACATACTACCCAATGTCCCACTCTCCTCTCCTTCCCATACTACCCAATGTCCCACTCTCCACTCTCCTCTCCTTCCCATACTACCCAATGTCCCACCCTCCACTCTCCTCTCCTTCCCATACTACCCAATGTCCTACCCTCCACTCTCCTCTCCTTCACATACTACCCAATGTCCCACTCTCCTCTCCTTCCCATACTACCCAATGTCCCACCCTCCACTCTCCTCTCCTTCCCATACTACCCAATGTCCTACCCTCCACTCTCCTCTCCTTCCCATACTACCCAATGTCCTACCCTCCACTCTCCTCTCCTTCACATACTACCCAATGTCCCACTCTCCTCTCCTTCCCATACTACCCAATGTCCTACCCTCCACTCTCCTCTCCTTCCCATACTACCCAATGTCCTACCCTCCACTCTCCTCTCCTTCACACTCTACCCAATGTCCTACCCTCCACTCTCCTCTCCTTCACATACTACCCAATGTCCTATCCTCCACTCTCCTCTCCTTCACATACTACCCAATGTCCTACCCTCCACACTCCTCTCCTTCACATACTACCCAATGTCCTACCCTCCACTCTCCTCTCCTTCACACTCTACCCAATGTCCTACCCTCCACTCTCCTCTCCTTCACATACTACCCAATGTCCTACCCTTCACTCTCCTCTCCTTCCCATACTACCCAATGTCCTACCCTCCACTCTCCTCTCCTTCCCATACTACCCAATGTCCCACCCTCCACTCTCCTCTCCTTCCCATACTACCCAATGTCCTACTCTCCACTCTCCTCTCCTTCACACTCTACCCAATGTCCTACCCTCCACTCTCCTCTCCTTCACATACTACCCAATGTCCTACCCTCCACTCTCCTCTCCTTCCCATACTACCCAATGTCCCACTCTCCTCTCCTTCCCATACTACCCAATGTCCCACCCTCCACTCTCCTCTCCTTCCCATACTACCCAATGTCCCACTCTCCACTCTCCTCTCCTTCCCATACTACCCAATGTCCTACCCTCCACTCTCCTCTCCTTCCCATACTACCCAATGTCCCACCCTCCACTCTCCTCTCCTTCACACTCTACCCAATGTCCTACCCTCCACTCTCCTCTCCTTCACATACTACCCAATGTCCTACTCTCCACTCTCCTCTCCTTCACACTCTACCCAATGTCCTACCCTCCACTCTCCTCTCCTTCACATACTACCCAATGTCCTACCCTCCACTCTCCTCTCCTTCACACTCTACCCAATGTCCTACCCTCCACTCTCCTCTCCTTCACATACTACCCAATGTCCTACCCTCCACTCTCCTCTCTTTCCCATACTACCCAATGTCCTACTCTCCACTCTCCTCTCCTTCACACTCTACCCAATGTCCTACCCTCCACTCTCCTCTCCTTCACATACTACCCAATGTCCTACCCTCCACTCTCCTCTCCTTCACACTCTACCCAATGTCCTACCCTCCACTCTCCTCTCCTTCACATACTACCCAATGTCCTACTCTCCACTCTCCTCTCCTTCACACTCTACCCAATGTCCTACCCTCCACTCTCCTCTCCTTCCCATACTACCCAATGTCCCACCCTCCACTCTCCTCTCCTTCCCATACTACCCAATGTCCCACCCTCCACTCCTTCCCATACTACCCAATGTCCCACCCTCCACTCTCCTCTCCTTCACATACTACCCAATGTCCTACCCTCCACTCTCCTCTCCTTCCCATACTACCCAATGTCCTACCCTCCACTCTCCTCTCCTTCCCATACTACCCAATGTCCTACCCTCCACTCTCCTCTCCTTCCCATACTACCCAATGTCCCACCCTCCACTCCTTCCCATACTACCCAATGTCCCACCCTCCACTCTCCTCTCCTTCACACTCTACCCAATGTCCCACCTACCCTCCACTCTCCTCTCCTTCACATACTACCCAATGTCCTACCCTCCACTCTCCTCTCCTTCCCATACTACCCAATGTCCCACCCTCCACTCTCCTCTCCTTCACACTCTACCCAATGTCCCACCCTCCACTCTCCTCTCCTTCCCATACTACCCAATGTCCCACCCTCCACTCTCCTCTCCTTCCCATACTACCCAATGTCCCACCCTCCACTCTCCTCTCCTTCACACTCTACCCAATGTCCCACTCTCCTCTCCTTCCCATACTACCCAATGTCCCACCCTCCACTCTCCTCTCCTTCACACTCTACCCAATGTCCCACTCTCCACTCTCCTCTCCTTCCCATACTACCCAATGTCCCACCCTCCACTCTCCTCTCCTTCCCATACTACCCAATGTCCCACCCTCCACTCTCCTCTCCTTCACACTCTACCCAATGTCCCACCCTCCACTCTCCTCTCCTTCCCATACTACCCAATGTCCCACCCTCCACTCTCCTCTCCTTCCCATACTACCCAATGTCCCACCCTCCACTCTCCTCTCCTTCACACTCTACCCAATGTCCCACTCTCCACTCTCCTCTCCTTCACACTCTACCCAATGTCCCACTCTCCTCTCCTTCCCATACTACCCAATGTCCCACCCTCCACTCTCCTCTCCTTCACACTCTACCCAATGTCCTACTCTCCTCTCCTTCCCATACTACCCAATGTCCCACCCTCCACTCTCCTCTCCTTCACACTCTACCCAATGTCCCACCCTCCACTCTCCTCTCCTTCACACTCTACCCAATGTCCCACTCTCCTCTCCTTCCCATACTACCCAATGTCCCACCCTCCACTCTCCTCTCCTTCACACTCTACCCAATGTCCCACTCTCCACTCTCCTCTCCTTCCCATACTACCCAATGTCCTACCCTCCACTCTCCTCTCCTTCCCATACTACCCAATGTCCCACCCTCCACTCTCCTCTCCTTCCCATACTACCCAATGTCCCACCCTCCACTCTCCTCTCCTTCACACTCTACCCAATGTCCCACCCTCCACTCTCCTCTCCTTCACACTCTACCCAATGTCCCACTCTCCACTCTCCTCTCCTTCCCATACTACCCAATGTCCCACCCTCCACTCTCCTCTCCTTCCCATACTACCCAATGTCCCACCCTCCACTCTCCTCTCCTTCACACTCTACCCAATGTCCCACTCTCCACTCTCCTCTCCTTCCCATACTACCCAATGTCCTACCCTCCACTCTCCTCTCCTTCACATACTACCCAATGTCCCACCCTCCACTCTCCTCTCCTTCCCATACTACCCAATGTCCCACCCTCCACTCTCCTCTCCTTCCCATACTACCCAATGTCCCACCCTCCACTCTCCTCTCCTTCCCATACTACCCAATGTCCCACCCTCCACTCTCCTCTCCTTCCCATACTACCCAATGTCCTACCCTCCACTCTCCTCTCCTTCCCATACTACCCAATGTCCTACCCTCCACTCTCCTCTCCTTCCCATACTACCCAATGTCCCACCCTCCACTCTCCTCTCCTTCACACTCTACCCAATGTCCCACCCTCCACTCTCCTCTCCTTCCCATACTACCCAATGTCCCACCCTCCACTCTCCTCTCCTTCCCATACTACCCAATGTCCCACCCTCCACTCTCCTCTCCTTCACACTCTACCCAATGTCCCACTCTCCACTCTCCTCTCCTTCCCATACTACCCAATGTCCCACCCTCCACTCTCCTCTCCTTCCCATACTACCCAATGTCCCACCCTCCACTCTCCTCTCCTTCACACTCTACCCAATGTCCCACCCTCCACTCTCCTCTCCTTCCCATACTACCCAATGTCCCACCCTCCACTCTCCTCTCCTTCCCATACTACCCAATGTCCCACCCTCCACTCTCCTCTCCTTCACACTCTACCCAATGTCCCACTCTCCTCTCCTTCCCATACTACCCAATGTCCCACCCTCCACTCTCCTCTCCTTCACACTCTACCCAATGTCCCACTCTCCTCTCCTTCCCATACTACCCAATGTCCCACCCTCCACTCTCCTCTCCTTCACACTCTACCCAATGTCCCACTCTCCTCTCCTTCACATACTACCCAATGTCCCACCCTCCACTCTCCTCTCCTTCACACTCTACCCAATGTCCCACCCTCCACTCTCCTCTCCTTCCCACTCTACCCAATGTCCCACTCTCCTCTCCTTCCCATACTACCCAATGTCCCACTCTCCACTCTCCTCTCCTTCCCATTCTACCCAATGTCCCACTCTCCACTCTCCTCTCCTTCCCATACTACCCAATGTCCCACCCTCCACTCTCCTCTCCTTCACACTCTACCCAATGTCCTACCCTCCACTCTCCTCTCCTTCCCATACTACCCAATGTCCTACCCTCCACTCTCCTCTCCTTCCCATACTACCCAATGTCCTACCCTCCACTCTCCTCTCCTTCACATACTACCCAATGTCCCACCCTCCACTCTCCTCTCCTTCACATACTACCCAATGTCCTACCCTCCACTCTCCTCTCCTTCCCATACTACCCAATGTCCTACCCTCCACTCTCCTCTCCTTCACATACTACCCAATGTCCTACCCTCCACTCTCCTCTCCTTCCCATACTACCCAATGTCCTACCCTCCACTCTCCTCTCCTTCCCATACTACCCAATGTCCCACCTACCCTCCACTCTCCTCTCCTTCACATACTACCCAATGTCCTACCCTCCACTCTCCTCTCCTTCACATACTACCCAATGTCCCACCCTCCACTCTCCTCTCCTTCCCATACTACCCAATGTCCCACTCTCCACTCTCCTCTCCTTCCCATACTACCCAATGTCCCACCCTCCACTCTCCTCTCCTTCACACTCTACCCAATGTCCCACCCTCCACTCTCCTCTCCTTCACACTCTACCCAATGTCCTACCCTCCACTCTCCTCTCCTTCCCATACTACCCAATGTCCCACCCTCCACTCTCCTCTCCTTCCCATACTACCCAATGTCCTACTCTCCACTCTCCTCTCCTTCACATACTACCCAATGTCCCACCCTCCACTCTCCTCTCCTTCACACTCTACCCAATGTCCCACCCTCCACTCTCCTCTCCTTCACATACTACCCAATGTCCCACTCTCCACTCTCCTCTCCTTCACATACTACCCAATGTCCTACCCTCCACTCTCCTCTCCTTCACATACTACCCAATGTCCCACCCTCCACTCTCCTCTCCTTCACATACTACCCAATGTCCCACCCTCCACTCTCCTCTCCTTCACACTCTACCCAATGTCCCACCCTCCACTCTCCTCTCCTTCACACTCTACCCAATGTCCCACTCTCCTCTCCTTCCCATACTACCCAATGTCCCACTCTCCACTCTCCTCTCCTTCCCATTCTACCCAATGTCCCACTCTCCACTCTCCTCTCCTTCCCATACTACCCAATGTCCCACCCTCCACTCTCCTCTCCTTCCCATACTACCCAATGTCCCACCCTCCACTCTCCTCTCCTTCACACTCTACCCAATGTCCCACCCTCCACTCTCCTCTCCTTCACACTCTACCCAATGTCCTACCCTCCACTCTCCTCTCCTTCCCATACTACCCAATGTCCCACTCTCCACTCTCCTCTCCTTCCCATACTACCCAATGTCCCACTCTCCTCTCCTTCACACTCTACCCAATGTCCCACCCTCCACTCTCCTCTCCTTCACACTCTACCCAATGTCCTACCCTCCACTCTCCTCTCCTTCCCATACTACCCAATGTCCCACCCTCCACTCTCCTCTCCTTCCCATACTACCCAATGTCCTACTCTCCACTCTCCTCTCCTTCACATACTACCCAATGTCCCACCCTCCACTCTCCTCTCCTTCACACTCTACCCAATGTCCCACCCTCCACTCTCCTCTCCTTCACATACTACCCAATGTCCCACTCTCCACTCTCCTCTCCTTCACATACTACCCAATGTCCTACCCTCCACTCTCCTCTCCTTCACATACTACCCAATGTCCCACCCTCCACTCTCCTCTCCTTCACATACTACCCAATGTCCCACCCTCCACTCTCCTCTCCTTCACACTCTACCCAATGTCCCACCCTCCACTCTCCTCTCCTTCCCATACTACCCAATGTCCTACTCTCCACTCTCCTCTCCTTCACATACTACCCAATGTCCCACTCTCCTCTCCTTCACACTCTACCCAATGTCCTACCCTCCACTCTCCTCTCCTTCACATACTACCCAATGTCCTACCCTCCACTCTCCTCTCCTTCCCATACTACCCAATGTCCTACCCTCCACTCTCCTCTCCTTCACATACTACCCAATGTCCCACTCTCCTCTCCTTCCCATACTACCCAATGTCCCACCCTCCACTCTCCTCTCCTTCACATACTACCCAATGTCCCACTCTCCTCTCCTTCCCATACTACCCAATGTCCCACTCTCCACTCTCCTCTCCTTCCCATACTACCCAATGTCCCACCCTCCACTCTCCTCTCCTTCCCATACTACCCAATGTCCTACCCTCCACTCTCCTCTCCTTCACATACTACCCAATGTCCCACTCTCCTCTCCTTCCCATACTACCCAATGTCCCACCCTCCACTCTCCTCTCCTTCCCATACTACCCAATGTCCTACCCTCCACTCTCCTCTCCTTCCCATACTACCCAATGTCCTACCCTCCACTCTCCTCTCCTTCACATACTACCCAATGTCCCACTCTCCTCTCCTTCCCATACTACCCAATGTCCTACCCTCCACTCTCCTCTCCTTCACATACTACCCAATGTCCTACTCTCCACTCTCCTCTCCTTCCCATACTACCCAATGTCCTACCCTCCACTCTCCTCTCCTTCACACTCTACCCAATGTCCTACCCTCCACTCTCCTCTCCTTCACATACTACCCAATGTCCTATCCTCCACTCTCCTCTCCTTCACATACTACCCAATGTCCTACCCTCCACACTCCTCTCCTTCACATACTACCCAATGTCCTACCCTCCACTCTCCTCTCCTTCACACTCTACCCAATGTCCTACCCTCCACTCTCCTCTCCTTCACATACTACCCAATGTCCTACCCTTCACTCTCCTCTCCTTCCCATACTACCCAATGTCCTACCCTCCACTCTCCTCTCCTTCCCATACTACCCAATGTCCCACCCTCCACTCTCCTCTCCTTCCCATACTACCCAATGTCCTACTCTCCACTCTCCTCTCCTTCACACTCTACCCAATGTCCTACCCTCCACTCTCCTCTCCTTCACATACTACCCAATGTCCTACCCTCCACTCTCCTCTCCTTCCCATACTACCCAATGTCCCACTCTCCTCTCCTTCCCATACTACCCAATGTCCCACCCTCCACTCTCCTCTCCTTCCCATACTACCCAATGTCCCACTCTCCACTCTCCTCTCCTTCCCATACTACCCAATGTCCTACCCTCCACTCTCCTCTCCTTCCCATACTACCCAATGTCCCACCCTCCACTCTCCTCTGCTTCACACTCTACCCAATGTCCTACCCTCCACTCTCCTCTCCTTCACATACTACCCAATGTCCTACTCTCCACTCTCCTCTCCTTCACACTCTACCCAATGTCCTACCCTCCACTCTCCTCTCCTTCACATACTACCCAATGTCCTACCCTCCACTCTCCTCTCCTTCACACTCTACCCAATGTCCTACCCTCCACTCTCCTCTCCTTCACATACTACCCAATGTCCTACCCTCCACTCTCCTCTCCTTCACACTCTACCCAATGTCCCACCCTCCACTCTCCTCTCCTTCCCATACTACCCAATGTCCTACCCTCCACTCTCCTCTCCTTCCCATACTACCCAATGTTCTACCCTCCACTCTCCTCTCCTTCACATACTACCCAATGTCCCACTCTCCTCTCCTTCCCATACTACCCAATGTCCTACCCTCCACTCTCCTCTCCTTCACATACTACCCAATGTCCTACTCTCCACTCTCCTCTCCTTCCCATACTACCCAATGTCCTACCCTCCACTCTCCTCTCCTTCACATACTACCCAATGTCCCACCCTCCACTCTCCTCTCCTTCACACTCTACCCAATGTCCCACCCTCCACTCTCCTCTCCTTCACATACTACCCAATGTCCCACCCTCCACTCTCCTCTCCTTCACATACTACCCAATGTCCTACCCTCCACTCTCCTCTCCTTCACATACTACCCAATGTCCTACCCTCCACTCTCCTCTCCTTCACACTCTACCCAATGTCCTACCCTCCACTCTCCTCTCCTTCACATACTACCCAATGTCCTACCCTCCACTCTCCTCTCCTTCACACTCTACCCAATGTCCTACCCTCCACTCTCCTCTCCTTCACATACTACCCAATGTCCTACTCTCCACTCTCCTCTCCTTCACACTCTACCCAATGTCCTACCCTCCACTCTCCTCTCCTTCACACTCTACCCAATGTCCTACCCTCCACTCTCCTCTCCTTCACACTCTACCCAATGTCCCACCTACCCTCCACTCTCCTCTCCTTCACACTCTACCCAATGTCCTACCCTCCACTCTCCTCTCCTTCACACTCTACCCAATGTCCTACCCTCCACTCTCCTCTCCTTCACACTCTACCCAATGTCCCACCTACCCTCCACTCTCCTCTCCTTCACACTCTACCCAATGTCCTACCCTCCACTCTCCTCTCCTTCACACTCTACCCAATGTCCTACCCTCCACTCTCCTCTCCTTCACACTCTACCCAATGTCCTACCCTCCACTCTCCTCTCCTTCCCATACTACCCAATGTCCCACCCTCCACTCTCCTCTCCTTCACATACTACCCAATGTCCCACTCTCCACTCTCCTCTCCTTCACATACTACCCAATGTCCCACCCTCCACTCTCCTCTCCTTCCCATACTACCCAATGTCCCACCCTCCACTCTCCTCTCCTTCCCATACTACCCAATGTCCTACCCTCCACTCTCCTCTCCTTCCCATACTACCCAATGTCCCACCCTCCACTCTCCTCTCCTTCACATACTACCCAATGTCCCACCCTCCACTCTCCTCTCCTTCACACTCTACCCAATGTCCCACCCTCCACTCTCCTCTCCTTCCCATACTACCCAATGTCCTACTCTCCACTCTCCTCTCCTTCACATACTACCCAATGTCCCACCCTCCACTCTCCTCTCCTTCCCATACTACCCAATGTCCCACTCTCCTCTCCTTCCCATACTACCCAATGTCCCACCCTCCACTCTCCTCTCCTTCCCATACTACCCAATGTCCCACTCTCCACTCTCCTCTCCTTCCCATACTACCCAATGTCCTACCCTCCACTCTCCTCTCCTTCCCATACTACCCAATGTCCCACCCTCCACTCTCCTCTCCTTCACACTCTACCCAATGTCCTACCCTCCACTCTCCTCTCCTTCACATACTACCCAATGTCCTACTCTCCTCTCCTTCACACTCTACCCAATGTCCTACCCTCCCCTCTTCTCTCCTTCACATACTACCCAATGTCCTACCCTCCACTCTCCTCTCCTTCACACTCTACCCAATGTCCTACCCTCCACTCTCCTCTCCTTCACATACTACCCAATGTCCTACCCTCCACTCTCCTCTCCTTCCCATACTACCCAATGTCCTACTCTCCACTCTCCTCTCCTTCACACTCTACCCAATGTCCTACCCTCCACTCTCCTCTCCTTCACATACTACCCAATGTCCTACCCTCCACTCTCCTCTCCTTCACACTCTACCCAATGTCCTACCCTCCACTCTCCTCTCCTTCACATACTACCCAATGTCCTACTCTCCACTCTCCTCTCCTTCACACTCTACCCAATGTCCTACCCTCCACTCTCCTCTCCTTCACACTCTACCCAATGTCCTACCCTCCACTCTCCTCTCCTTCACACTCTACCCAATGTCCCACCTACCCTCCACTCTCCTCTCCTTCACACTCTACCCAATGTCCTACCCTCCACTCTCCTCTCCTTCACACTCTACCCAATGTCCCACCTACCCTCCACTCTCCTCTCCTTCACACTCTACCCAATGTCCTACCCTCCACTCTCTTCTCCTTCACACTCTACCCAATGTCCTACCCTCCACTCTCCTCTCCTTCACACTCTACCCAATGTCCTACCCTCCACTCTCCTCTCCTTCCCATACTACCCAATGTCCCACCCTCCACTCTCCTCTCCTTCACATACTACCCAATGTCCCACTCTCCACTCTCCTCTCCTTCACATACTACCCAATGTCCCACCCTCCACTCTCCTCTCCTTCCCATACTACCCAATGTCCCACCCTCCACTCTCCTCTCCTTCCCATACTACCCAATGTCCTACCCTCCACTCTCCTCTCCTTCCCATACTACCCAATGTCCCACCCTCCACTCTCCTCTCCTTCACATACTACCCAATGTCCCACCCTCCACTCTCCTCTCCTTCACACTCTACCCAATGTCCCACCCTCCACTCTCCTCTCCTTCCCATACTACCCAATGTCCTACTCTCCACTCTCCTCTCCTTCACATACTACCCAATGTCCCACCCTCCACTCTCCTCTCCTTCACACTCTACCCAATGTCCTACCCTCCACTCTCCTCTCCTTCACATACTACCCAATGTCCCACTCTCCACTCTCCTCTCCTTCACACTCTACCCAATGTCCCACCCTCCACTCTCCTCTCCTTCACACTCTACCCAATGTCCTACCCTCCACTCTCCTCTCCTTCACATACTACCCAATGTCCCACTCTCCTCTCCTTCCCATACTACCCAATGTCCCACTCTCCACTCTCCTCTCCTTCACATACTACCCAATGTCCCACCCTCCACTCTCCTCTCCTTCACATACTACCCAATGTCCCACTCTCCTCTCCTTCCCATACTACCCAATGTCCCACTCTCCACTCTCCTCTCCTTCCCATACTACCCAATGTCCCACCCTCCACTCTCCTCTCCTTCCCATACTACCCAATGTCCTACCCTCCACTCTCCTCTCCTTCCCATACTACCCAATGTCCTACCCTCCACTCTCCTCTCCTTCACATACTACCCAATGTCCCACTCTCCTCTCCTTCCCATACTACCCAATGTCCCACCCTCCACTCTCCTCTCCTTCCCATACTACCCAATGTCCTACCCTCCACTCTCCTCTCCTTCCCATACTACCCAATGTCCTACCCTCCACTCTCCTCTCCTTCACATACTACCCAATGTCCCACTCTCCTCTCCTTCCCATACTACCCAATGTCCTACCCTCCACTCTCCTCTCCTTCACATACTACCCAATGTCCTACTCTCCACTCTCCTCTCCTTCCCATACTACCCAATGTCCTACCCTCCACTCTCCTCTCCTTCACATACTACCCAATGTCCCACCCTCCACTCTCCTCTCCTTCACACTCTACCCAATGTCCCACCCTCCACTCTCCTCTCCTTCACATACTACCCAATGTCCCACCCTCCACTCTCCTCTCCTTCACATACTACCCAATGTCCCACCCTCCACTCTCCTCTCCTTCACACTCTACCCAATGTCCTACCCTCCACTCTCCTCTCCTTCACACTCTACCCAATGTCCTACCCTCCACTCTCCTCTCCTTCACACTCTACCCAATGTCCTACCCTCCACTCTCCTCTCCTTCACACTCTACCCAATGTCCTACCCTCCACTCTCCTCTCCTTCACACTCTACCCAATGTCCTACCCTCCACTCTCCTCTCCTTCACACTCTACCCAATGTCCTACCCTCCACTCTCCTCTCCTTCACATACTACCCAATGTCCTACCCTCCACTCTCCTCTCCTTCACATACTACCCAATGTCCTACCCTCCACTCTCCTCTCCTTTCCATACTACCCAATGTCCTACCCTCCACTCTCCTCTCCTTCACACTCTACCCAATGTCCTACCCTCCACTCTCCTCTCCTTCCCATACTACCCAATGTCCTACCCTCCACTCTCCTCTCCTTCCCATACTACCCAATGTCCTACCCTCCACTCTCCTCTCCTTCCCATACTACCCAATGTCCTACCCTCCACTCTCCTCTCCTTCACATACTACCCAATGTCCTACCCTCCACTCTCCTCTCCTTCACATACTACCCAATGTCCTACTCTCCACTCTCCTCTCCTTCACATACTACCCAATGTCCCACCCTCCACTCTCCTCTCCTTCACATACTACCCAATGTCCCACCCTCCACTCTCCTCTCCTTCACACTCTACCCAATGTCCTACCCTCCACTCTCCTCTCCTTCACATACTACCCAATGTCCTACCCTCCACTCTCCTCTCCTTCCCATACTACCCAATGTCCTACTCTCCACTCTCCTCTCCTTCACATACTACCCAATGTCCCACCCTCCACTCTCCTCTCCTTCACACTCTACCCAATGTCCTACTCTCCACTCTCCTCTCCTTCCCATACTACCCAATGTCCCACCCTCCACTCTCCTCTCCTTCACACTCTACCCAATGTCCTACTCTCCACTCTCCTCTCCTTCACACTCTACCCAATGTCCTACCCTCCACTCTCCTCTCCTTCCCATACTACCCAATGTCCCACCCTCCACTCTCCTCTCCTTCACACTCTACCCAATGTCCTACCCTCCACTCTCCTCTCCTTCACATACTACCCAATGTCCTACCCTCCACTCTCCTCTCCTTCACATACTACCCAATGTCCCACCTACCCTCCACTCTCCTCTCCTTCACATACTACCCAATGTCCTACCCTCCACTCTCCTCTCCTTCACATACTATCCAATGTCCTACCCTCCACTCTCCTCTCCTTCACATACTACCCAATGTCCTACCCTCCACTCTCCTCTCCTTCCCATACTACCCAATGTCCTACCCTCCACTCTCCTCTCCTTCACATACTACCCAATGTCCTACCCTCCACTCTCCTCTCCTTCCCATACTACCCAATGTCCTACTCTCCACTCTCCTCTCCTTCACACTCTACCCAATGTCCTACCTACCCTCCACTCTCCTCTCCTTCACACTCTACCCAATGTCCTACCCTCCACTCTCCTCTCCTTCACACTCTACCCAATGTCCCACCCTCCACTCTCCTCTCCTTCACACACTACCCAATGTCCTACCTACCCTCCACTCTCCTCTCCTTCACACTCTACCCAATGTCCTACCCTCCACTCTCCTCTCCTTCACATACTACCCAATGTCCTACCCTCCACTCTCCTCTCCTTCACACACTACCCAATGTCCTACCCTCCACTCTCCTCTCCTTCACACTCTACCCAATGTCCTACCCTCCACTCTCCTCTCCTTCCCATACTACCCAATGTCCTACCCTCCACTCTCCTCTCCTTCACACTCTACCCAATGTCCCACCCTCCACTCTCCTCTCCTTCACATACTACCCAATGTCCTACCCTCCACTCTCCTCTCCTTCACACTCTACCCAATGTCCTACCCTCCACTCTCCTCTCCTTCACATACTACCCAATGTCCTACCCTCCACTCTCCTCTCCTTCCCATACTACCCAATGTCCTACCCTCCACTCTCCTCTCCTTCACACTCTACCCAATGTCCCACCTACCCTCCACTCTCCTCTCCTTCCCATACTACCCAATGTCCTACCCTCCACTCTCCTCTCCTTCACACTCTACCCAATGTCCTACCCTCCACTCTCCTCTCCTTCCCATACTACCCAATGTCCTACCTACCCTCCACTCTCCTCTCCTTCCCATACTACCCAATGTCCTACCCTCCACTCTCCTCTCCTTCCCATACTACCCAATGTCCTACCCTCCACTCTCCTCTCCTTCCCATACTACCCAATGTCCTACCCTCCACTCTCCTCTCCTTCCCATACTACCCAATGTCCTACCCTCCACTCTCCTCTCCTTCACATACTACCCAATGTCCCACCCTCCACTCTCCTCTCCTTCACATACTACCCAATGTCCTACCCTCCACTCTCCTCTCCTTCCCATACTACCCAATGTCCTACCCTCCACTCTCCTCTCCTTCCCATACTACCCAATGTCCTACCCTCCACTCTCCTCTCCTTCCCATACTACCCAATGTCCCACCTACCCTCCACTCTCCTCTCCTTCACATACTACCCAATGTCCTACCCTCCACTCTCCTCTCCTTCACACTCTACCCAATGTCCCACCCTCCACTCTCCTCTCCTTCACATACTACCCAATGTCCCACCCTCCAATCTCCTCTCCTTCACACTCTACCCAATGTCCCACCCTCCACTCTCCTCTCCTTCCCATACTACCCAATGTCCCACCCTCCACTCTCCTCTCCTTCCCATACTACCCAATGTCCCACTCTCCACTCTCCTCTCCTTCCCATACTACCCAATGTCCCACCCTCCACTCTCCTCTCCTTCACACTCTACCCAATGTCCCACCCTCCACTCTCCTCTCCTTCACACTCTACCCAATGTCCTACCCTCCACTCTCCTCTCCTTCCCATACTACCCAATGTCCCACCCTCCACTCTCCTCTCCTTCCCATACTACCCAATGTCCTACTCTCCACTCTCCTCTCCTTCACATACTACCCAATGTCCCACCCTCCACTCTCCTCTCCTTCACACTCTACCCAATGTCCCACCCTCCACTCTCCTCTCCTTCACATACTACCCAATGTCCCACTCTCCACTCTCCTCTCCTTCACATACTACCCAATGTCCTACCCTCCACTCTCCTCTCCTTCACATACTACCCAATGTCCCACCCTCCACTCTCCTCTCCTTCACATACTACCCAATGTCCTACCCTCCACTCTCCTCTCCTTCACATACTACCCAATGTCCTACCCTCCACTCTCCTCTCCTTCACACTCTACCCAATGTCCTACCCTCCACTCTCCTCTCCTTCACATACTACCCAATGTCCTACTCTCCACTCTCCTCTCCTTCACACTCTACCCAATGTCCCACCCTCCACTCTCCTCTCCTTCACACTCTACCCAATGTCCCACTCTCCTCTCCTTCCCATACTACCCAATGTCCCACTCTCCACTCTCCTCTCCTTCCCATTCTACCCAATGTCCCACTCTCCACTCTCCTCTCCTTCCCATACTACCCAATGTCCCACTCTCCACTCTCCTCTCCTTCACACTCTACCCAATGTCCCACCCTCCACTCTCCTCTCCTTCACACTCTACCCAATGTCCCACCCTCCACTCTCCTCTCCTTCACACTCTACCCAATGTCCTACCCTCCACTCTCCTCTCCTTCCCATACTACCCAATGTCCCACCCTCCACTCTCCTCTCCTTCCCATACTACCCAATGTCCTACTCTCCACTCTCCTCTCCTTCACATACTACCCAATGTCCCACCCTCCACTCTCCTCTCCTTCACACTCTACCCAATGTCCCACCCTCCACTCTCCTCTCCTTCACATACTACCCAATGTCCCACTCTCCACTCTCCTCTCCTTCACATACTACCCAATGTCCTACCCTCCACTCTCCTCTCCTTCACATACTACCCAATGTCCCACCCTCCACTCTCCTCTCCTTCACATACTACCCAATGTCCCACCCTCCACTCTCCTCTCCTTCACACTCTACCCAATGTCCCACCCTCCACTCTCCTCTCCTTCCCATACTACCCAATGTCCTACTCTCCACTCTCCTCTCCTTCACATACTACCCAATGTCCCACCCTCCACTCTCCTCTCCTTCACACTCTACCCAATGTCCTACCCTCCACTCTCCTCTCCTTCACATACTACCCAATGTCCTACCCTCCACTCTCCTCTCCTTCCCATACTACCCAATGTCCTACCCTCCACTCTCCTCTCCTTCACATACTACCCAATGTCCCACTCTCCTCTCCTTCCCATACTACCCAATGTCCCACCCTCCACTCTCCTCTCCTTCACATACTACCCAATGTCCCACTCTCCTCTCCTTCCCATACTACCCAATGTCCCACTCTCCACTCTCCTCTCCTTCCCATACTACCCAATGTCCCACCCTCCACTCTCCTCTCCTTCCCATACTACCCAATGTCCTACCCTCCACTCTCCTCTCCTTCACATACTACCCAATGTCCCACTCTCCTCTCCTTCCCATACTACCCAATGTCCCACCCTCCACTCTCCTCTCCTTCCCATACTACCCAATGTCCTACCCTCCACTCTCCTCTCCTTCCCATACTACCCAATGTCCTACCCTCCACTCTCCTCTCCTTCACATACTACCCAATGTCCCACTCTCCTCTCCTTCCCATACTACCCAATGTCCTACCCTCCACTCTCCTCTCCTTCACATACTACCCAATGTCCTACTCTCCACTCTCCTCTCCTTCCCATACTACCCAATGTCCTACCCTCCACTCTCCTCTCCTTCACACTCTACCCAATGTCCTACCCTCCACTCTCCTCTCCTTCACATACTACCCAATGTCCTATCCTCCACTCTCCTCTCCTTCACATACTACCCAATGTCCTACCCTCCACACTCCTCTCCTTCACATACTACCCAATGTCCTACCCTCCACTCTCCTCTCCTTCACACTCTACCCAATGTCCTACCCTCCACTCTCCTCTCCTTCACATACTACCCAATGTCCTACCCTTCACTCTCCTCTCCTTCCCATACTACCCAATGTCCTACCCTCCACTCTCCTCTCCTTCCCATACTACCCAATGTCCCACCCTCCACTCTCCTCTCCTTCCCATACTACCCAATGTCCTACTCTCCACTCTCCTCTCCTTCACACTCTACCCAATGTCCTACCCTCCACTCTCCTCTCCTTCACATACTACCCAATGTCCTACCCTCCACTCTCCTCTCCTTCCCATACTACCCAATGTCCCACTCTCCTCTCCTTCCCATACTACCCAATGTCCCACCCTCCACTCTCCTCTCCTTCCCATACTACCCAATGTCCCACTCTCCACTCTCCTCTCCTTCCCATACTACCCAATGTCCTACCCTCCACTCTCCTCTCCTTCCCATACTACCCAATGTCCCACCCTCCACTCTCCTCTCCTTCACACTCTACCCAATGTCCTACCCTCCACTCTCCTCTCCTTCACATACTACCCAATGTCCTACTCTCCACTCTCCTCTCCTTCACACTCTACCCAATGTCCTACCCTCCACTCTCCTCTCCTTCACATACTACCCAATGTCCTACCCTCCACTCTCCTCTCCTTCACACTCTACCCAATGTCCTACCCTCCACTCTCCTCTCCTTCACATACTACCCAATGTCCTACCCTCCACTCTCCTCTCTTTCCCATACTACCCAATGTCCTACTCTCCACTCTCCTCTCCTTCACACTCTACCCAATGTCCTACCCTCCACTCTCCTCTCCTTCACATACTACCCAATGTCCTACCCTCCACTCTCCTCTCCTTCACACTCTACCCAATGTCCCACCTACCCTCCACTCTCCTCTCCTTCACACTCTACCCAATGTCCTACCCTCCACTCTCCTCTCCTTCACACTCTACCCAATGTCCCACCTACCCTCCACTCTCCTCTCCTTCACACTCTACCCAATGTCCTACCCTCCACTCTCCTCTCCTTCACACTCTACCCAATGTCCTACCCTCCACTCTCCTTCACACTCTACCCAATGTCCTACCCTCCACTCTCCTCTCCTTCCCATACTACCCAATGTCCCACCCTCCACTCTCCTCTCCTTCCCATACTACCCAATGTCCCACCCTCCACTCTCCTCTCCTTCCCATACTACCCAATGTCCTACCCTCCACTCTCCTCTCCTTCCCATACTACCCAATGTCCCACCCTCCACTCTCCTCTCCTTCACATACTACCCAATGTCCCACCCTCCACTCTCCTCTCCTTCACACTCTACCCAATGTCCCACCCTCCACTCTCCTCTCCTTCCCATACTACCCAATGTCCTACTCTCCACTCTCCTCTCCTTCACATACTACCCAATGTCCCACCCTCCACTCTCCTCTCCTTCACACTCTACCCAATGTCCTACCCTCCACTCTCCTCTCCTTCCCATACTACCCAATGTCCCACCCTCCACTCTCCTCTCCTTCACATACTACCCAATGTCCCACTCTCCACTCTCCTCTCCTTCACATACTACCCAATGTCCCACCCTCCACTCTCCTCTCCTTCCCATACTACCCAATGTCCCCCCCTCCACTCTCCTCTCCTTCCCATACTACCCAATGTCCTACCCTCCACTCTCCTCTCCTTCCCATACTACCCAATGTCCTACCCTCCACTCTCCTCTCCTTCACATACTACCCAATGTCCTACCCTCCACTCTCCTCTCCTTCCCATACTACCCAATGTCCCACCCTCCACTCTCCTCTCCTTCACATACTACCCAATGTCCCACCCTCCACTCTCCTCTCCTTCACACTCTACCCAATGTCCCACCCTCCACTCTCCTCTCCTTCCCATACTACCCAATGTCCTACTCTCCACTCTCCTCTCCTTCACATACTACCCAATGTCCCACCCTCCACTCTCCTCTCCTTCACACTCTACCCAATGTCCCACTCTCCACTCTCCTCTCCTTCACACTCTACCCAATGTCCCACCCTCCACTCTCCTCTCCTTCACATACTACCCAATGTCCTACCCTCCACTCTCCTCTCCTTCACATACTACCCAATGTCCCACCCTCCACTCTCCTCTCCTTCACATACTACCCAATGTCCCACTCTCCTCTCCTTCCCATACTACCCAATGTCCCACTCTCCACTCTCCTCTCCTTCCCATACTACCCAATGTCCCACCCTCCACTCTCCTCTCCTTCCCATACTACCCAATGTCCTACCCTCCACTCTCCTCTCCTTCCCATACTACCCAATGTCCTACCCTAAACTCTCCTCTCCTTCACATACTACCCAATGTCCCACTCTCCTCTCCTTCCCATACTACCCAATGTCCCACCCTCCACTCTCCTCTCCTTCCCATACTACCCAATGTCCTACCCTCCACTCTCCTCTCCTTCCCATACTACCCAATGTCCTACCCTCCACTCTCCTCTCCTTCACATACTACCCAATGTCCCACTCTCCTCTCCTTCCCATACTACCCAATGTCCTACCCTCCACTCTCCTCTCCTTCACATACTACCCAATGTCCTACTCTCCACTCTCCTCTCCTTCCCATACTACCCAATGTCCTACCCTCCACTCTCCTCTCCTTCACATACTACCCAATGTCCCACCCTCCACTCTCCTCTCCTTCACACTCTACCCAATGTCCCACCCTCCACTCTCCTCTCCTTCACATACTACCCAATGTCCCACCCTCCACTCTCCTCTCCTTCACATACTACCCAATGTCCTACCCTCCACTCTCCTCTCCTTCACATACTACCCAATGTCCTACCCTCCACTCTCCTCTCCTTCACACTCTACCCAATGTCCTACCCTCCACTCTCCTCTCCTTCACATACTACCCAATGTCCTACCCTCCACTCTCCTCTCCTTCACACTCTACCCAATGTCCTACCCTCCACTCTCCTCTCCTTCACATACTACCCAATGTCCTACTCTCCACTCTCCTCTCCTTCACACTCTACCCAATGTCCTACCCTCCACTCTCCTCTCCTTCACACTCTACCCAATGTCCTACCCTCCACTCTCCTCTCCTTCACACTCTACCCAATGTCCCACCTACCCTCCACTCTCCTCTCCTTCACACTCTACCCAATGTCCTACCCTCCACTCTCCTCTCCTTCACACTCTACCCAATGTCCCACCTACCCTCCACTCTCCTCTCCTTCACACTCTACCCAATGTCCTACCCTCCACTCTCCTCTCCTTCACACTCTACCCAATGTCCTACCCTCCACTCTCCTCTCCTTCACACTCTACCCAATGTCCTACCCTCCACTCTCCTCTCCTTCCCATACTACCCAATGTCCCACCCTCCACTCTCCTCTCCTTCACATACTACCCAATGTCCCACTCTCCACTCTCCTCTCCTTCACATACTACCCAATGTCCCACCCTCCACTCTCCTCTCCTTCCCATACTACCCAATGTCCCACCCTCCACTCTCCTCTCCTTCCCATACTACCCAATGTCCCACCCTCCACTCTCCTCTCCTTCACATACTACCCAATGTCCCACCCTCCACTCTCCTCTCCTTCACACTCTACCCAATGTCCCACCCTCCACTCTCCTCTCCTTCCCATACTACCCAATGTCCTACTCTCCACTCTCCTCTCCTTCACATACTACCCAATGTCCCACCCTCCACTCTCCTCTCCTTCCCATACTACCCAATGTCCCACTCTCCTCTCCTTCCCATACTACCCAATGTCCCACCCTCCACTCTCCTCTCCTTCCCATACTACCCAATGTCCTACTCTCCACTCTCCTCTCCTTCACACTCTACCCAATGTCCTACCCTCCCCTCTTCTCTCCTTCACATACTACCCAATGTCCTACCCTCCACTCTCCTCTCCTTCACACTCTACCCAATGTCCTACCCTCCACTCTCCTCTCCTTCACATACTACCCAATGTCCTACCCTCCACTCTCCTCTCCTTCCCATACTACCCAATGTCCTACTCTCCACTCTCCTCTCCTTCACACTCTACCCAATGTCCTACCCTCCACTCTCCTCTCCTTCACATACTACCCAATGTCCTACCCTCCACTCTCCTCTCCTTCACACTCTACCCAATGTCCTACCCTCCACTCTCCTCTCCTTCACATACTACCCAATGTCCTACTCTCCACTCTCCTCTCCTTCACACTCTACCCAATGTCCTACCCTCCACTCTCCTCTCCTTCACACTCTACCCAATGTCCTACCCTCCACTCTCCTCTCCTTCCCATACTACCCAATGTCCCACTCTCCACTCTCCTCTCCTTCACACTCTACCCAATGTCCTACCCTCCACTCTCCTCTCCTTCACACTCTACCCAATGTCCCACCTACCCTCCACTCTCCTCTCCTTCACACTCTACCCAATGTCCTACCCTCCACTCTCCTCTCCTTCACACTCTACCCAATGTCCCACCTACCCTCCACTCTCCTCTCCTTCACACTCTACCCAATGTCCTACCCTCCACTCTCTTCTCCTTCACACTCTACCCAATGTCCTACCCTCCACTCTCCTCTCCTTCACACTCTACCCAATGTCCTACCCTCCACTCTCCTCTCCTTCCCATACTACCCAATGTCCCACCCTCCACTCTCCTCTCCTTCACATACTACCCAATGTCCCACCCTCCACTCTCCTCTCCTTCCCATACTACCCAATGTCCCACCCTCCACTCTCCTCTCCTTCCCATACTACCCAATGTCCCACCCTCCACTCTCCTCTCCTTCCCATACTACCCAATGTCCCACCCTCCACTCTCCTCTCCTTCCCATACTACCCAATGTCCCACCCTCCACTCTCCTCTCCTTCACATACTACCCAATGTCCCACCCTCCACTCTCCTCTCCTTCACACTCTACCCAATGTCCCACCCTCCACTCTCCTCTCCTTCCCATACTACCCAATGTCCTACTCTCCACTCTCCTCTCCTTCACATACTACCCAATGTCCCACCCTCCACTCTCCTCTCCTTCACACTCTACCCAATGTCCTACCCTCCACTCTCCTCTCCTTCACATACTACCCAATGTCCCACTCTCCACTCTCCTCTCCTTCACACTCTACCCAATGTCCCACCCTCCACTCTCCTCTCCTTCACACTACCCAATGTCCTACCCTCCACTCTCCTCTCCTTCACATACTACCCAATGTCCCACTCTCCTCTCCTTCCCATACTACCCAATGTCCCACTCTCCACTCTCCTCTCCTTCACATACTACCCAATGTCCCACCCTCCACTCTCCTCTCCTTCACATACTACCCAATGTCCCACTCTCCTCTCCTTCCCATACTACCCAATGTCCCACTCTCCACTCTCCTCTCCTTCCCATACTACCCAATGTCCCACCCTCCACTCTCCTCTCCTTCCCATACTACCCAATGTCCTACCCTCCACTCTCCTCTCCTTCCCATACTACCCAATGTCCTACCCTCCACTCTCCTCTCCTTCACATACTACCCAATGTCCCACTCTCCTCTCCTTCCCATACTACCCAATGTCCCACCCTCCACTCTCCTCTCCTTCCCATACTACCCAATGTCCTACCCTCCACTCTCCTCTCCTTCCCATACTATCCAATGTCCTACCCTCCACTCTCCTCTCCTTCACATACTACCCAATGTCCCACTCTCCTCTCCTTCCCATACTACCCAATGTCCTACCCTCCACTCTCCTCTCCTTCACATACTACCCAATGTCCTACTCTCCACTCTCCTCTCCTTCCCATACTACCCAATGTCCTACCCTCCACTCTCCTCTCCTTCACATACTACCCAATGTCCCACCCTCCACTCTCCTCTCCTTCACACTCTACCCAATGTCCCACCCTCCACTCTCCTCTCCTTCACATACTACCCAATGTCCCACCCTCCACTCTCCTCTCCTTCACATACTACCCAATGTCCTACCCTCCACTCTCCTCTCCTTCACATACTACCCAATGTCCTACCCTCCACTCTCCTCTCCTTCACACTCTACCCAATGTCCTACCCTCCACTCTCCTCTCCTTCACATACTACCCAATGTCCTACCCTTCACTCTCCTCTCCTTCCCATACTACCCAATGTCCTACCCTCCACTCTCCTCTCCTTCCCATACTACCCAATGTCCCACCCTCCACTCTCCTCTCCTTCCCATACTACCCAATGTCCCACTCTCCTCTCCTTCCCATACTACCCAATGTCCCACCCTCCACTCTCCTCTCCTTCCCATACTACCCAATGTCCCACTCTCCACTCTCCTCTCCTTCCCATACTACCCAATGTCCTACCGTCCACTCTCCTCTCCTTCCCATACTACCCAATGTCCCACCCTCCACTCTCCTCTCCTTCACACTCTACCCAATGTCCTACCCTCCACTCTCCTCTCCTTCACATACTACCCAATGTCCTACTCTCCACTCTCCTCTCCTTCACACTCTACCCAATGTCCTACCCTCCACTCTCCTCTCCTTCACATACTACCCAATGTCCTACCCTCCACTCTCCTCTCCTTCACACTCTACCCAATGTCCTACCCTCCACTCTCCTCTCCTTCACATACTACCCAATGTCCTACCCTCCACTCTCCTCTCCTTCCCATACTACCCAATGTCCTACTCTCCACTCTCCTCTCCTTCACACTCTACCCAATGTCCTACCCTCCACTCTCCTCTCCTTCACATACTACCCAATGTCCTACCCTCCACTCTCCTCTCCTTCACACTCTACCCAATGTCCTACCCTCCACTCTCCTCTCCTTCACACTCTACCCAATGTCCTACCCTCCACTCTCCTCTCCTTCACATACTACCCAATGTCCTACCCTCCACTCTCCTCTCCTTCACACTCTACCCAATGTCCTACCCTCCACTCTCCTCTCCTTCACATACTACCCAATGTCCTACCCTCCACTCTCCTCTCCTTCCCATACTACCCAATGTCCTACTCTCCACTCTCCTCTCCTTCACACTCTACCCAATGTCCTACCCTCCACTCTCCTCTCCTTCACATACTACCCAATGTCCTACCCTCCACTCTCCTCTCCTTCACACTCTACCCAATGTCCTACCCTCCACTCTCCTCTCCTTCACATACTACCCAATGTCCTACTCTCCACTCTCCTCTCCTTCACACTCTACCCAATGTCCTACCCTCCACTCTCCTCTCCTTCACACTCTACCCAATGTCCTACCCTCCACTCTCCTCTCCTTCACACTCTACCCAATGTCCCACCTACCCTCCACTCTCCTCTCCTTCACACTCTACCCAATGTCCTACCCTCCACTCTCCTCTCCTTCACACTCTACCCAATGTCCCACCTACCCTCCACTCTCCTCTCCTTCACACTCTACCCAATGTCCTACCATCCACTCTCCTCTCCTTCACACTCTACCCAATGTCCTACCCTCCACTCTCCTCTCCTTCACACTCTACCCAATGTCCTACCCTCCACTCTCCTCTCCTTCACACTCTACCCAATGTCCTACCCTCCACTCTCCTCTCCTTCACACTCTACCCAATGTCCTACCCTCCACTCTCCTCTCCTTCACATACTACCCAATGTCCTACCCTCCACTCTCCTCTCCTTCACATACTACCCAATGTCCTACCCTCCACTCTCCTCTCCTTCCCATACTACCCAATGTCCTACTCTCCACTCTCCTCTCCTTCACACTCTACCCAATGTCCTACCCTCCACTCTCCTCTCCTTCACATACTACCCAATGTCCTACCCTCCACTCTCCTCTCCTTCACACTCTACCCAATGTCCTACCCTCCACTCTCCTCTCCTTCACATACTACCCAATGTCCTACTCTCCACTCTCCTCTCCTTCACACTCTACCCAATGTCCTACCCTCCACTCTCCTCTCCTTCACACTCTACCCAATGTCCTACCCTCCACTCTCCTCTCCTTCACACTCTACCCAATGTCCCACCTACCCTCCACTCTCCTCTCCTTCACACTCTACCCAATGTCCTACCCTCCACTCTCCTCTCCTTCACACTCTACCCAATGTCCCACCTACCCTCCACTCTCCTCTCCTTCACACTCTACCCAATGTCCTACCCTCCACTCTCCTCTCCTTCACACTCTACCCAATGTACTACCCTCCACTCTCCTCTCCTTCACACTCTACCCAATGTCCTACCCTCCACTCTCCTCTCCTTCACACTCTACCCAATGTCCTACCCTCCACTCTCCTCTCCTTCACACTCTACCCAATGTCCTACCCTCCACTCTCCTCTCCTTCACATACTACCCAATGTCCTACCCTCCACTCTCCTCTCCTTCACATACTACCCAATGTCCTACCCTCCACTCTCCTCTCCTTCCCATACTACCCAATGTCCTACCCTCCACTCTCCTCTCCTTCACATACTACCCAATGTCCTACCCTCCACTCTCCTCTCCTTCCCATACTACCCAATGTCCTACCCTCCACTCTCCTCTCCTTCACATACTACCCAATGTCCTACTCTCCACTCTCCTCTCCTTCACACTCTACCCAATGTCCTACCCTCCACTCTCCTCTCCTTCACACTCTACCCAATGTCCTACCCTCCACTCTCCTCTCCTTCACACTCTACCCAATGTCCCACCTACCCTCCACTCTCCTCTCCTTCACACTCTACCCAATGTCCTACCCTCCACTCTCCTCTCCTTCACACTCTACCCAATGTCCCACCTACCCTCCACTCTCCTCTCCTTCACACTCTACCCAATGTCCTACCCTCCACTCTCCTCTCCTTCACACTCTACCCAATGTCCTACCCTCCACTCTCCTCTCCTTCACACTCTACCCAATGTCCTACCCTCCACTCTCCTCTCCTTCACACTCTACCCAATGTCCTACCCTCCACTCTCCTCTCCTTCACATACTACCCAATGTCCTACCCTCCACTCTCCTCTCCTTCACATACTACCCAATGTCCTACCCTCCACTCTCCTCTCCTTTCCATACTACCCAATGTCCTACCCTCCACTCTCCTCTCCTTCACACTCTACCCAATGTCCTACCCTCCACTCTCCTCTCCTTCACATACTACCCAATGTCCCACCCTCCACTCTCCTCTCCTTCACACTCTACCCAATGTCCTACCCTCCACTCTCCTCTCCTTCACATACTACCCAATGTCCTACCCTCCACTCTCCTCTCCTTCACATACTACCCAATGTCCCACCTACCCTCCACTCTCCTCTCCTTCACATACTACCCAATGTCCTACCCTCCACTCTCCTCTCCTTCACATACTACCCAATGTCCTACCCTCCACTCTCCTCTCCTTCACATACTACCCAATGTCCTACCCTCCACTCTCCTCTCCTTCCCATACTACCCAATGTCCTACTCTCCACTCTCCTCTCCTTCACACTCTACCCAATGTCCTACCTACCCTCCACTCTCCTCTCCTTCACACTCTACCCAATGTCCTACCCTCCACTCTCCTCTCCTTCACACTCTACCCAATGTCCCACCCTCCACTCTCCTCTCCTTCACACACTACCCAATGTCCTACCTACCCTCCACTCTCCTCTCCTTCACACTCTACCCAATGTCCTACCCTCCACTCTCCTCTCCTTCACATACTACCCAATGTCCTACCCTCCACTCTCCTCTCCTTCACACACTACCCAATGTCCTACCCTCCACTCTCCTCTCCTTCACACTCTACCCAATGTCCTACCCTCCACTCTCCTCTCCTTCCCATACTACCCAATGTCCTACCCTCCACTCTCCTCTCCTTCACACTCTACCCAATGTCCCACCCTCCACTCTCCTCTCCTTCACATACTACCCAATGTCCTACCCTCCACTCTCCTCTCCTTCACACTCTACCCAATGTCCTACCCTCCACTCTCCTCTCCTTCACATACTACCCAATGTCCTACCCTCCACTCTCCTCTCCTTCACATACTACCCAATGTCCTACCCTCCACTCTCCTCTCCTTCACACTCTACCCAATGTCCCACCCTCCACTCTCCTCTCCTTCCCATACTACCCAATGTCCTACCCTCCACTCTCCTCTCCTTCACATACTACCCAATGTCCTACCCTCCACTCTCCTCTCCTTCCCATACTACCCAATGTCCTACCCTCCACTCTCCTCTCCTTCACACTCTACCCAATGTCCCACCTACCCTCCACTCTCCTCTCCTTCCCATACTACCCAATGTCCTACCCTCCACTCTCCTCTCCTTCACACTCTACCCAATGTCCTACCCTCCACTCTCCTCTCCTTCCCATACTACCCAATGTCCTACCTACCCTCCACTCTCCTCTCCTTCCCATACTACCCAATGTCCTACCCTCCACTCTCCTCTCCTTCCCATACTACCCAATGTCCTACCCTCCACTCTCCTCTCCTTCCCATACTACCCAATGTCCTACCCTCCACTCTCCTCTCCTTCCCATACTACCCAATGTCCTACCCTCCACTCTCCTCTCCTTCCCATACTACCCAATGTCCCACCCTCCACTCTCCTCTCCTTCCCATACTACCCAATGTCCTACTCTCCACTCTCCTCTCCTTCACATACTACCCAATGTCCTACCCTCCACTCTCCTCTCCTTCACATACTACCCAATGTCCTACCCTCCACTCTCCTCTCCTTCCCATACTACCCAATGTCCTACCCTCCACTCTCCTCTCCTTCACATACTACCCAATGTCCTACCCTCCACTCTCCTCTCCTTCCCATACTACCCAATGTCCTACTCTCCACTCTCCTCTCCTTCACACTCTACCCAATGTCCTACCCTCCACTCTCCTCTCCTTCACATACTACCCAATGTCCTACCCTCCACTCTCCTCTCCTTCCCATACTACCCAATGTCCTACTCTCCACTCTCCTCTTCTTCACACTCTACCCAATGTCCTACCTACCCTCCACTCTCCTCTCCTTCACACTACCCAATGTCCTACCCTCAACTCTCCTCTCCTTCACATACTACCCAATGTCCTACCCTCCACTCTCCTCTCCTTCCCATACTACCCAATGTCCTACCCTCCACTCTCCTCTCCTTCCCATACTACCCAATGTCCTACCCTCCACTCTCCTCTCCTTCCCATAGTACCCAATGTCCTACCCTCCACTCTCCTCTCCTTCACACTCTACCCAATGTCCTACCCTCCACTCTCCTCTCCTTCACATACTACCCAATGTCCTACCCTCCACTCTCCTCTCCTTCCCATACTACCCAATGTCCTACCCTCCACTCTCCTCTCCTTCCCATACTACCCAATGTCCTACCCTCCACTCTCCTCTCCTTCACACTCTACCCAATGTCCTACCCTCCACTCTCCTCTCCTTCCCATACTACCCAATGTCCTACCCTCCACTCTCCTCTCCTTCACATACTACCCAATGTCCTACCCTCCACTCTCCTCTCCTTCACATACTACCCAATGTCCTACCCTCCACTCTCCTCTCCTTCACATACTACCCAATGTCCTACCCTCCACTCTCCTCTCCTTCACATACTACCCAATGTCCTACCCTCCACTCTCCTCTCCTTCCCATACTACCCAATGTCCTACCCTCCACTCTCCTCTCCTTCACATACTACCCAATGTCCTACCCTCCACTCTCCTCTCCTTCACACTCTACCCAATGTCCCACCTACCCTCCACTCTCCTCTCCTTCACATACTACCCAATGTCCTACCCTCCACTCTCCTCTCCTTCACACTCTACCCAATGTCCTACCCTCCACTCTCCTCTCCTTCACACTCTACCCAATGTCCTACTCTCCTCTCCTTCCCATACTACCCAATGTCCTACCCTCCACTCTCCTCTCCTTCACATACTACCCAATGTCCTACTCTCCACTCTCCTCTCCTTCACACTCTACCCAATGTCCTACCCTCCACTCTCCTCTCCTTCACATACTACCCAATGTCCTACCCTCCACTCTCCTCTCCTTCACACTCTACCCAATGTCCTACCCTCCACTCTCCTCTCCTTCCCATACTACCCAATGTCCTACCCTCCACTCTCCTCTCCTTCACATACTACCCAATGTCCTACCCTCCACTCTCCTCTCCTTCACACTCTACCCATTGTCCTACCCTCCACTCTCCTCTCCTTCACATACTACCCAATGTCCTACCCTCCACTCTCCTCTCCTTCCCATACTACCCAATGTCCTACCCTCCACTCTCCTCTCCTTCACATACTACCCAATGTCCTACTGTCCACTCTCCTCTCCTTCACACTCTACCCAATGTCCTACCCTCCACTCTCCTCTCCTTCACATACTACCCAATGTCCTACCCTCCACTCTCCTCTCCTTCCCATACTACCCAATGTCCTACCCTCCACTTTCCTCTCCTTCCCATACTACCCAATGTCCTACTCTCCACTCTCCTCTCCTTCACACTCTACCCAATGTCCTACCCTCCACTCTCCTCTCCTTCCCATACTACCCAATGTCCCACCCTCCACTCTCCTCTCCTTCACACTCTACCCAATGTCCTACCCTCCACTCTCCTCTCCTTCACATACTACCCAATGTCCTACCCTCCACTCTCCTCTCCTTCACATACTACCCAATGTCCCACCTACCCTCCACTCTCCTCTCCTTCACATACTACCCAATGTCCTACCCTCCACTCTCCTCTCCTTCACATACTATCCAATGTCCTACCCTCCACTCTCCTCTCCTTCACATACTACCCAATGTCCTACCCTCCACTCTCCTCTCCTTCCCATACTACCCAATGTCCTACCTTCCACTCTCCTCTCCTTCCCATACTACCCAATGTCCTACCCTCCACTCTCCTCTCCTTCACATACTACCCAATGTCCTACTCTCCACTCTCCTCTCCTTCACACTCTACCCAATGTCCTACCCTCCACTCTCCTCTCCTTCCCATACTACCCAATGTCCCACCCTCCACTCTCCTCTCCTTCACACTCTACCCAATGTCCTACTCTCCTCTCCTTCACATACTACCCAATGTCCTACCCTCCACTCTCCTCTCCTTCACACACTACCCAATGTCCTACCCTCCACTCTCCTCTCCTTCACACTCTACCCAATGTCCTACCCTCCACTCTCCTCTCCTTCACATACTACCCAATGTCCTACCCTCCACTCTCCTCTCCTTCCCATACTACCCAATGTCCTACTCTCCACTCTCCTCTCCTTCACACTCTACCCAATGTCCTACCTACCCTCCACTCTCCTCTCCTTCACACTCTACCCAATGTCCTACCCTCCACTCTCCTCTCCTTCACACTCTACCCAATGTCCCACCCTCCACTCTCCTCTCCTTCACACACTACCCAATGTCCTACCTACCCTCCACTTTCCTCTCCTTCACACTCTACCCAATGTCCTACCCTCCACTCTCCTCTCCTTCACATACTACCCAATGTCCTACCCTCCACTCTCCTCTCCTTCACACACTACCCAATGTCCTACCCTCCACTCTCCTCTCCTTCACACTCTACCCAATGTCCTACCCTCCACTCTCCTCTCCTTCCCATACTACCCAATGTCCTACCCTCCACTCTCCTCTCCTTCACACTCTACCCAATGTCCTACCCTCCACTCTCCTCTCCTTCACACTCTACCCAATGTCCTACCCTCCACTCTCCTCTCCTTCACACTCTACCCAATGTCCTACCCTCCACTCTCCTCTCCTTCACATACTACCCAATGTCCTACCCTCCACTCTCCTCTCCTTCACACTCTACCCAATGTCCTACCCTCCACTCTCCTGTCCTTCCCATACTACCCAATGTCCTACCCTCCACTCTCCTCTCCTTCACATACTACCCAATGTCCTACCCTCCACTCTCCTCTCCTTCCCATACTACCCAATGTCCTACCCTCCACTCTCCTCTCCTTCACACTCTACCCAATGTCCCACCTACCCTCCACTCTCCTCTCCTTCACATACTACCCAATGTCCTACCCTCCACTCTCCTCTCCTTCCCATACTACCCAATGTCCTACCCTCCACTCTCCTCTCCTTCACACTCTACCCAATGTCCTACCCTCCACTCTCCTCTCCTTCACACTCTACCCAATGTCCCACCTACCCTCCACTCTCCTCTCCTTCACACTCTACCCAATGTCCCACCCTCCACTCTCCTCTCCTTCACACTCTACCCAATGTCCTACCCTCCACTCTCCTCTCCTTCCCATACTACCCAATGTCCTACCCTCCACTCTCCTCTCCTTCACATACTACCCAATGTCCTACCCTCCACTCTCCTCTCCTTCCCATACTACCCAATGTCCTACCCTCCACTCTCCTCTCCTTCACATACTACCCAATGTCCCACCTACCCTCCACTCTCCTCTCCTTCACATACTACCCAATGTCCTACTCTCCTCTCCTTCACATACTACCCAATGTCCTACCCTCCACTCTCCTCTCCTTCACATACTACCTAATGTCCTACCCTCCACTCTCCTTCACATACTACCCAATGTCCTACCCTCCACTCTCCTCTCCTTCACATACTACCCAATGTCCTACCCTCCACTCTCCTCTCCTTCCCATACTACCCAATGTCCTACCCTCCACTCTCCTCTCCTTCACACTCTACCCAATGTCCTACTCTCCACTCTCCTCTCCTTCACACTCTACCCAATGTCCTACCCTCCACTCTCCTCTCCTTCACATACTACCCAATGTCCTACCCTCCACTCTCCTCTCCTTCACATACTACCCAATGTCCTACCCTCCACTCTCCTCTCCTTCCCATACTACCCAATGTCCTACCCTCCACTCTCCTCTCCTTCCCATACTACCCAATGTCCCACCTACCCTCCACTCTCCTCTCCTTCACATACTACCCAATGTCCTACCCTCCACTCTCCTCTCCTTCACATACTACCCAATGTTCTACCCTCCACTCTCCTCTCCTTCACATACTACCCAATGTCCTACCCTCCACTCTCCTCTCCTTCACATACTACCCAATGTCCTACTCTCCTCTCCTTCACATACTACCCAATGTCCTACCCTCCACTCTCCTCTCCTTCACATACTACCCAATGTCCTACCCTCCACTCTCCTCTCCTTCCCATACTACCCAATGTCCTACCCTCCACTCTCCTCTCCTTCACACTCTACCCAATGTCCTACTCTCCACTCTCCTCTCCTTCACATACTACCCAATGTCCTACCCTCCACTCTCCTCTCCTTCACATACTACCCAATGTCCTACCCTCCACTCTCCTCTCCTTCCCATACTACCCAATGTCCTACCCTCCACTCTCCTCTCCTTCCCATACTACCCAATGTCCTACCCTCCACTCTCCTCTCCTTCCCATACTACCCAATGTCCCACCTACCCTCCACTCTCCTCTCCTTCACATACTACCCAATGTCCTACCCTCCACTCTCCTCTCCTTCACACTCTACCCAATGTCCTACCCTCCACTCTCCTCTCCTTCACATACTACCCAATGTCCTACCCTCCACTCTCCTCTCCTTCACATACTACCCAATGTCCTACCCTTCACTCTCCTCTCCTTCCCATACTACCCAATGTCCTACCCTCCACTCTCCTCTCCTTCAGAATCTACCCAATGTCCTACCCTCCACTCTCCTCTCCTTCAGAATCTATCCAATGTCCTACCCTCCACTCTCCTCTCCTTCACATACTACCCAATGTCCTACCCTCCACTCTCCTCTCCTTCACATACTACCCAATGTCCTACCCTCCACTCTCCTCTCCTTCACATACTACCCAATGTCCTACCTACCCTCCACTCTCCTCTCCTTCACAATCTTTCCAATGTCCTACCCTCCACTCTCCTCTCCTTCAGAATCTATCCAATGTCCTACCCTCCACTCTCCTCTCCTTCACATACTACCCAATGTCCTACCCTCCACTCTCCTCTCCTTCACATACTACCCAATGTCCTACCCTCCACTCTCCTCTCCTTCACACTCTACCCAATGTCCTACCCTCCACTCTCCTCTCCTTCACACTCTACCCAATGTCCTACCCTCCACTCTCCTCTCCTTCCCATACTACCCAATGTCCTACCCTCCACTCTCCTCTCCTTCACATACTACCCAATGTCCTACCCTCCACTCTCCTCTCCTTCCCATACTACCCAATGTCCTACCCTCCACTCTCCTCTCCTTCCCATACTACCCAATGTCCTACCCTCCACTCTCCTCTCCTTCACACTCTACCCAATGTCCTACCCTCCACTCTCCTCTCCTTCCCATACTACCCAATGTCCTACTCTCCACTCTCCTCTCCTTCCCATACTACCCAATGTCCTACCCTTCACTCTCCTCTCCTTCCCATACTACCCAATGTCCTACCCTCCACTCTCCTCTCCTTCACATACTATCCAATGTCCTACCCTCCACTCTCCTCTCCTTCACATACTACCCAATGTCCCACCTACCCTCCACTCTCCTCTCCTTCACATACTACCCAATGTCCTATCTACCCTCCACTCTCCTCTCCTTCACATACTACCCAATGTCCTACCCTCCACTCTCCTCTCCTTCACACTCTACCCAATGTCCTACCCTCCACTCTCCTCTCCTTCACACTCTACCCAATGTCCCACCTACCCTCCACTCTCCTCTCCTTCACACTCTACCCAATGTCCTACCCTCCACTCTCCTCTCCTTCACATACTACCCAATGTCCTACCCTCCACTCTCCTCTCCTTCACACTCTACCCAATGTCCTACCCTCCACTCTCCTCTCCTTCCCATACTACCCAATGTCCTACCCTCCACTCAACTCTCCTTCCCATACTACCCAATGTCCCACCTACCCTCCACTCTCCTCTCCTTCACATACTACCCAATGTCCTACCCTCCACTCTCCTCTCCTTCACATACTACCCAATGTCCTACCCTCCACTCTCCTCTCCTTCACACTCTACCCAATGTCCTACCCTCCACTCTCCTCTCCTTCACATACTACCCAATGTCCTACCCTCCACTCTCCTCTCCTTCACATACTACCCAATGTCCTACCCTCCACTCTCCTCTCCTTCACATACTACCCAATGTCCCACCCTCCACTCTCCTCTCCTTCACATACTATCCAATGTCCTACCCTTCACTCTCCTCTCCTTCCCATACTACCCAATGTCCTACCCTCCACTCTCCTCTCCTTCACAATCTACCCAATGTCCCACCCTCCACTCTCCTCTCCTTCACACTCTACCCAATGTCCTACCCTCCACTCTCCTCTCCTTCACATACTACCCAATGTCCTACCCTCCACTCTCCTCTCCTTCAGAATCTATCCAATGTCCTACCCTCCACTCTCCTCTCCTTCACATACTACCCAATGTCCTACCCTCCACTCTCCTCTCCTTCACATACTACCCAATGTCCTACCCTCCACTCTCCTCTCCTTCACATACTACCCAATGTCCTACCTACCCTCCACTCTCCTCTCCTTCACAATCTTTCCAATGTCCTACCCTCCACTCTTCTCTCCTTCACATACTACCCAATGTCCTACCCTCCACTCTTCTCTCCTTCACATACTACCCAATGTCCTACCCTCCACTCTCCTCTCCTTCCCATACTACCCAATGTCCTACCCTCCACTCTCCTCTCCTTCACACTCTACCCAATGTCCTACCCTCCACTCTCCTCTCCTTCCCATACTACCCAATGTCCTACCCTCCACTCTCCTCTCCTTCACACTCTACCCAATGTCCTACCCTCCACTCTCCTCTCCTTCACACTCTACCCAATGTCCTACCCTCCACTCTCCTCTCCTTCACACTCTACCCAATGTCCTACCCTCCACTCTCCTCTCCTTCCCATACTACCCAATGTCCTACCCTCCACTCTCCTCTCCTTCACACTCTACCCAATGTCCTACCCTCCACTCTCCTCTCCTTCCCATACTACCCAATGTCCTACCCTCCACTCTCCTCTCCTTCCCATACTACCCAATGTCCTACCCTCCACTCTCCTCTCCTTCACATACTACCCAATGTCCCACCCTCCACTCTCCTCTCCTTCACATACTACCCAATGTCCTACCCTCCACTCTCCTCTCCTTCACACTCTACCCAATGTCCTACTCTCCACTCTCCTCTCCTTCCCATACTACCCAATGTCCTACCCTCCACTCTCCTCTCCTTCACATACTACCCAATGTCCTACCCTCCACTCTCCTCTCCTTCCCATACTACCCAATGTCCTACTCTCCACTCTCCTCTCCTTCCCATACTACCCAATGTCCTACCCTCCACTCTCCTCTCCTTCCCATACTACCCAATGTCCTACCCTCCACTCTCCTCTCCTTCCCATACTACCCAATGTCCTACCCTCCACTCTCCTCTCCTTCCCATACTACCCAATGTCCTACCCTCCACTCTCCTCTCCTTCACACTCTACCCAATGTCCTACCCTCCACTCTCCTCTCCTTCCCATACTACCCAATGTCCTACTCTCCACTCTCCTCTCCTTCCCATACTACCCAATGTCCTACCCTTCACTCTCCTCTCCTTCCCATACTACCCAATGTCCTACCCTCCACTCTCCTCTCCTTCACATACTATCCAATGTCCTACCCTCCACTCTCCTCTCCTTCACATACTACCCAATGTCCCACCTACCCTCCACTCTCCTCTCCTTCACATATTACCCAATGTCCTACCTACCCTCCACTCTCCTCTCCTTCACATACTACCCAATGTCCTACCCTCCACTCTCCTCTCCTTCACACTCTACCCAATGTCCTACCCTCCACTCTCCTCTCCTTCACACTCTACCCAATGTCCCACCTACCCTCCACTCTCCTCTCCTTCACACTCTACCCAATGTCCTACCCTCTACTCTCCTCTCCTTCCCATACTACCCAATGTCCTACTCTCCACTCTCCTCTCCTTCCCATACTACCCAATGTCCTACCCTCCACTCTCCTCTCCTTCACATACTACCCAATGTCCTACCCTCCACTCTCCTCTCCTTCCCATACTACCCAATGTCCTACTCTCCACTCTCCTCTCCTTCCCATACTACCCAATGTCCTACCCTCCACTCTCCTCTCCTTCCCATACTACCCAATGTCCTACCCTCCACTCTCCTCTCCTTCCCATACTACCCAATGTCCTACCCTCCACTCTCCTCTCCTTCACACTCTACCCAATGTCCTACCCTCCACTCTCCTCTCCTTCACATACTACCCAATGTCCTACCCTCCACTCTCCTCTCCTTCACACTCTACCCAATGTCCTACCCTCCACTCTCCTCTCCTTCACATACTACCCAATGTCCTACCCTCCACTCTCCTCTCCTTCCCATACTACCCAATGTCCTACCCTCCACTCTCCTCTCCTTCCCATACTACCCAATGTCCCACCTACCCTCCACTCTCCTCTCCTTCCCATACTACCCAATGTCCTACTCTCCACTCTCCTCTCCTTCACATACTACCCAATGTCCTACCCTCCACTCTCCTCTCCTTCACATACTACCCAATGTCCTACCCTCCACTCTCCTCTCCTTCACACTCTACCCAATGTCCTACCCTTCACTCTCCTCTCCTTCACATACTACCCAATGTCCTACCCTCCACTCTCCTCTCCTTCACATACTATCCAATGTCCCACCCTCCACTCTCCTCTCCTTCACATACTACCCAATGTCCTACCCTCCACTCTCCTCTCCTTCACATACTACCCAATGTCCCACCCTCCACTCTCCTCTCCTTCCCATACTACCCAATGTCCTACCCTCCACTCTCCTCTCCTTCCCATACTACCCAATGTCCTACCCTCCACTCTCCTCTCCTTCACATACTACCCAATGTCCCACCCTCCACTCTCCTCTCCTTCCCATACTACCCAATGTCCTACCCTCCACTCTCCTCTCCTTCCCATACTACCCAATGTCCTACCCTCCACTCTCCTCTCCTTCCCATACTACCCAATGTCCTACCCTCCACTCTCCTCTCCTTCACATACTACCCAATGTCCCACCCTCCACTCTCCTCTCCTTCACATACTATCCAATGTCCTACCCTCCACTCTCCTCTCCTTCCCATACTACCCAATGTCCTACTCTCCACTCTCCTCTCCTTCACATACTACCCAATGTCCCACCCTCCACTCTCCTCTCCTTCACATACTACCCAATGTCCTACCCTTCACTCTCCTCTCCTTCCCATACTACCCAATGTCCCACCCTCCACTCTCCTCTCCTTCCCATACTACCCAATGTCCTACCCTCCACTCTCCTCTCCTTCACACTCTACCCAATGTCCTACCCTCCACTCTCCTCTCCTTCACATACTACCCAATGTCCTACCCTCCACTCTCCTCTCCTTCACACTCTACCCAATGTCCTACCCTCCACTCTCCTCTCCTTCACATACTACCCAATGTCCTACCCTTCACTCTCCTCTCCTTCCCATACTACCCAATGTCCTACCCTCCACTCTCCTCTCCTTCACACTCTACCCAATGTCCTACCCTCCACTCTCCTCTCCTTCACATACTACCCAATGTCCTACCCTCCACTCTCCTCTCCTTCACACTCTACCCAATGTCCTACTCTCCACTCTCCTCTCCTTCCCATACTACCCAATGTCCTACTCCCCACTCTCCTCTCCTTCCCATACTACCCAATGTCCTACCCTCCACTCTCCTCTCCTTCCCATACTACCCAATGTCCTACCCTCCACTCTCCTCTCCTTCACACTCTACCCAATGTCCTACCCTCCACTCTCCTCTCCTTCCCATACTACCCAATGTCCCACCTACCCTCCACTCTCCTCTCCTTCACATACTACCCAATGTCCTACTCTCCACTCTCCTCTCCTTCACATACTACCCAATGTCCTACCCTCCACTCTCCTCTCCTTCCCATACTACCCAATGTCCTACCCTCCACTCTCCTCTCCTTCCCATACTACCCAATGTCCTACCCTCCACTCTCCTCTCCTTCACACTCTACCCAATGTCCTACCCTTCACTCTCCTCTCCTTCACATACTACCCAATGTCCTACCCTCCACTCTCCTCTCCTTGACACTCTACCCAATGTCCCACCTACCCTCCACTCTCCTCTCCTTCCCATACTACCCAATGTCCTACTCTCCACTCTCCTCTCCTTCACATACTACCCAATGTCCTACCCTCCACTCTCCTCTCCTTCCCATACTACCCAATGTCCTACCCTCCACTCTCCTCTCCTTCCCATACTACCCAATGTCCTACCCTCCACTCTCCTCTCCTTCACACTCTACCCAATGTCCTACCCTTCACTCTCCTCTCCTTCACATACTACCCAATGTCCTACCCTCCACTCTCCTCTCCTTCACACTGTACCCAATGTCCTACCCTCCACTCTCCTCTCCTTCCCATACTACCCAATGTCCTACCCTCCACTCTCCTCTCCTTCACATACTACCCAATGTCCCACCCTTCACTCTCCTCTCCTTCACATACTACCCAATGTCCTACTCTCCACTCTCCTCTCCTTCACACTCTACCCAATGTCCTACCCTCCACTCTCCTCTCCTTCACACTCTACCCAATGTCCTACCCAATGTCCTACCCTCCACTCTCCTCTCCTTCACATACTACCCAATGTCCTACCCTCCACTCTCCTCTCCTTCACACTCTACCCAATGTCCTACCCTCCACTCTCCTCTCCTTCACATACTACCCAATGTCCTACTCTCCACTCTCCTCTCCTTCACATACTACCCAATGTCCTACTCTCCACTCTCCTCTCCTTCACATACTACCCAATGTCCTACTCTCCACTCTCCTCTCCTTCACATACTACCCAATGTCCTACCCTCCACTCTCCTCTCCTTCACACTCTACCCAATGTCCTACCCTCCACTCTCCTCTCCTTCACACTCTACCCAATGTCCTACCCTCCACTCTCCTCTCCTTCCCATACTACCCAATGTCCTACCCTCCACTCTCCTCTCCTTCACATACTACCCAATGTCCTACCCTCCACTCTCCTCTCCTTCACATACTACCCAATGTCCTACCCTCCACTCTCCTCTCCTTCACACTCTACCCAATGTCCTACCCTCCACTCTCCTCTCCTTCACACTCTACCCAATGTCCTACTCTCCACTCTCCTCTCCTTCCCATACTACCCAATGTCCTACCCTCCACTCTCCTCTCCTTCACATACTACCCAATGTCCTACCCTCCACTCTCCTCTCCTTCCCATACTACCCAATGTCCTACTCTCCACTCTCCTCTCCTTCCCATACTACCCAATGTCCTACCCTCCACTCTCCTCTCCTTCCCATACTACCCAATGTCTTACCCTCCACTCTCCTCTCCTTCCCATACTACCCAATGTCCTACCCTCCACTCTCCTCTCCTTCACACTCTACCCAATGTCCTACCCTCCACTCTCCTCTCCTTCACATACTACCCAATGTCCTACCCTCCACTCTCCTCTCCTTCACACTCTACCCAATGTCCTACCCTCCACTCTCCTCTCCTTCACATACTACCCAATGTCCTACCCTCCACTCTCCTCTCCTTCCCATACTACCCAATGTCCTACCCTCCACTCTCCTCTCCTTCCCATACTACCCAATGTCCCACCTACCCTCCACTCTCCTCTCCTTCCCATACTACCCAATGTCCTACTCTCCACTCTCCTCTCCTTCACATACTACCCAATGTCCTACCCTCCACTCTCCTCTCCTTCACATACTACCCAATGTCCTACCCTCCACTCTCCTCTCCTTCACACTCTACCCAATGTCCTACCCTTCACTCTCCTCTCCTTCACATACTACCCAATGTCCTACCCTCCACTCTCCTCTCCTTCACATACTATCCAATGTCCCACCCTCCACTCTCCTCTCCTTCACATACTACCCAATGTTCTACCCTCCACTCTCCTCTCCTTCACATACTACCCAATGTCCCACCCTCCACTCTCCTCTCCTTCCCATACTACCCAATGTCCTACCCTCCACTCTCCTCTCCTTCCCATACTACCCAATGTCCTACCCTCCACTCTCCTCTCCTTCACATACTACCCAATGTCCCACCCTCCACTTTCCTCTCCTTCCCATACTACCCAATGTCCTACCCTCCACTCTCCTCTCCTTCCCATACTACCCAATGTCCTACCCTCCACTCTCCTCTCCTTCCCATACTACCCAATGTCCTACCCTCCACTCTCCTCTCCTTCACATACTACCCAATGTCCCACCCTCCACTCTCCTCTCCTTCACATACTATCCAATGTCCTACCCTCCACTCTCCTCTCCTTCCCATACTACCCAATGTCCTACCCTCCACTCTCCTCTCCTTCACATACTACCCAATGTCCCACCCTCCACTCTCCTCTCCTTCACATACTACCCAATGTCCTACCCTTCACTCTCCTCTCCTTCCCATACTACCCAATGTCCCACCCTCCACTCTCCTCTCCTTCCCATACTACCCAATGTCCTACCCTCCACTCTCCTCTCCTTCACACTCTACCCAATGTCCTACCCTTCACTCTCCTCTCCTTCCCATACTACCCAATGTCCTACCCTCCACTCTCCTCTCCTTCACACTCTACCCAATGTCCTACCCTCCACTCTCCTCTCCTTCACATACTACCCAATGTCCTACTCTCCACTCTCCTCTCCTTCACACTCTACCCAATGTCCTACTCTCCACTCTCCTCTCCTTCCCATACTACCCAATGTCCTACTCCCCACTCTCCTCTCCTTCCCATACTACCCAATGTCCTACCCTCCACTCTCCTCTCCTTCACACTCTACCCAATGTCCTACCCTCCACTCTCCTCTCCTTCCCATACTACCCAATGTCCCACCTACCCTCCACTCTCCTCTCCTTCACATACTACCCAATGTCCTACCCTCCACTCTCCTCTCCTTCACATACTACCCAATGTCCTACCCTCCACTCTCCTCTCCTTCCCATACTACCCAATGTCCTACCCTCCACTCTCCTCTCCTTCCCATACTACCCAATGTCCCACCTACCCTCCACTCTCCTCTCCTTCCCATACTACCCAATGTCCTACCCTCCACTCTCCTCTGCTTCACACTCTACCCAATGTCCTACCCTCCACTCTCCTCTCCTTCACACTCTACCCAATGTCCTACCCTCTATTCTCTCCTCTACTTCACACTATACCCAATGTCCTACCCTCCACTCTCCTCTCCTTCACACTCTACCCAATGTCCTACCCTCCACTCTCCTCTCCTTCACACTCTACCCAATGTCCTACCCTCCACTCTCCTCTCCTTCACATACTACCCAATGTCCTACCCTCCACTCTCCTCTCCTTCACATACTATCCAATGTCCTACCCTCCACTCTCCTCTCCTTCACACTCTACCCAATGTCCTACCCTCCACTCTCCTCTCCTTCACACTCTACCCAATGTCCTACCCTCCACTCTCCTCTCCTTCACACTCTACCCAATGTCCTACCCTCCACTCTCCTCTCCTTCCCATACTACCCAATGTCCTACCTACCCTCCACTCTCCTCTCCTTCACATACTACCCAATGTCCTACCCTCCACTCTCCTCTCCTTCCCATACTACCCAATGTCCTACCCTCCACTCTCCTCTCCTTCCCATACTACCCAATGTCCTACCCTCCACTCTCCTCTCCTTCCCATACTACCCAATGTCCTACCCTCCACTCTCCTCTCCTTCACACTCTACCCAATGTCCTACCCTCCACTCTCCTCTCCTTCACACTCTACCCAATGTCCTACCCTCCACTCTCCTCTCCTTCACACTCTACCCAATGTCCCACCTACCCTCCACTCTCCTCTCCTTCCCATACTACCCAATGTCATACTCTCCTCTCCTTCACACTCTACCCAATGTCCTACCCTCCACTCTCCTCTCCTTCACACTCTACCCAATGTCCTACCCTCCACTCTCCTCTCCTTCCCATACTACCCAATGTCCTACCCTCCACTCTCCTCTCCTTCCCATACTACCCAATGTCCTACTCTCCACTCTCCTCTCCTTCACATACTACCCAATGTCCTACCCTCCACTCTCCTCTCCTTCACATACTACCCAATGTCCTACCCTCCACTCTCCTCTCCTTCACACTCTACCCAATGTCCTACCCTTCACTCTCCTCTCCTTCACATACTACCCAATGTCCTACCCTCCACTCTCCTCTCCTTCACACTCTACCCAATGTCCTACCCTCCACTCTCCTCTCCTTCCCATACTACCCAATGTCCTACCCTCCACTCTCCTCTCCTTCCCATACTACCCAATGTCCTACCCTCCACTCTCCTCTCCTTCCCATACTACCCAATGTCCTACCCTCCACTCTCCTCTCCTTCACACTCTACCCAATGTCCTACCCAATGTCCTACCCTCCACTCTCCTCTCCTTCACATACTACCCAATGTCCTACCCTCCAATCTCCTCTCCTTCCCATACTACCCAATGTCCTACCCTCCACTCTCCTCTCCTTCCCATACTACCCAATGTCCTACCCTCCACTCTCCTCTCCTTCACATACTACCCAATGTCCTACCCTTCACTCTCCTCTCCTTCCCATACTACCCCATGTCCCACCCTCCACTCTCCTCTCCTTCACATACTATCCAATGTCCTACCCTCCACTCTCCTCTCCTTCACATACTACCCAATGTCCTACCCTTCACTCTCCTCTCCTTCCCATACTACCCAATGTCCTACCCTCCACTCTCCTCTCCTTCACACTCTACCCAATGTCCTACCCTCCACTCTCCTCTCCTTCACATACTACCCAATGTCCTACCCTTCACTCTCCTCTCCTTCACACTCTACCCAATGTCCTACTCTCCACTCTCCTCTCCTTCCCATACTACCCAATGTCCTACCCTCCACTCTCCTCTCCTTCCCATACTACCCAATGTCCCACTCTCCTCTCCTTCCCATACTACCCAATGTCCTACCCTCCACTCTCCTCTCCTTCACACTCTACCCAATGTCCTACCCTCCACTCTCCTCTCCTTCCCATACTACCCAATGTCCCACCTACCCTCCACTCTCCTCTCCTTCACATACTACCCAATGTCCTACTCTCCTCTCCTTCACATACTATCCAATGTCCTACCCTCCACTCTCCTCTCCTTCACATACTACCCAATGTCCTACCCTCCACTCTCCTCTCCTTCCCATACTACCCAATGTCCTACCCTCCACTCTCCTCTCCTTCCCATACTACCCAATGTCCTACCCTCCACTCTCCTCTCCTTCACATACTACCCAATGTCCTACCCTCCACTCTCCTCTCCTTCACACTCTACCCAATGTCCTACCCTCCACTCTCCTCTCCTTCACATACTACCCAATGTCCTACCCTCCACTCTCCTCTCCTTCCCATACTACCCAATGTCCTACCCTCCACTCTCCTCTCCTTCACACTCTACCCAATGTCCTACCCTCCACTCTCCTCTCCTTCACACTCTACCCAATGTCCTACCCTCCACTCTCCTCTCCTTCACATACTACCCAATGTCCTACCCTCCACTCTCCTCTCCTTCACACTCTACCCAATGTCCTACCCTCCACTCTCCTCTCCTTCACATACTATCCAATGTCCTACCTACCCTCCACTCTCCTCTCCTTCACATACTACCCAATGTCCTACCCTCCACTCTCCTCTCCTTCACACTCTACCCAATGTCCTACCCTCCACTCTCCTCTCCTTCACACTCTACCCAATGTCCTACCCTCCACTCTCCTCTCCTTCACACTCTACCCAATGTCCTACCCTCCACTCTCCTCTCCTTCACACTCTACCCAATGTCCTACCCTCCACTCTCCTCTCCTTCACACTCTACCCAATGTCCTACCCTCCACTCTCCTCTCCTTCACATACTACCCAATGTCCTACCCTCCACTCTCCTCTCCTTCACATACTATCCAATGTCCTACCCTCCACTCTCCTCTCCTTCACACTCTACCCAATGTCCTACCCTCCACTCTCCTCTCCTTCACACTCTACCCAATGTCCTACCCTCCACTCTCCTCTCCTTCCCATACTACCCAATGTCCTACCTACCCTCCACTCTCCTCTCCTTCACATACTACCCAATGTCCTACCCTCCACTCTCCTCTCCTTCACACTCTACCCAATGTCCCACCTACCCTCCACTCTCCTCTCCTTCCCATACTACCCAATGTCCTACTCTCCACTCTCCTCTCCTTCACACTCTACCCAATGTCCTACCCTCCACTCTCCTCTCCTTCACACTCTACCCAATGTCCTACCCTCCACTCTCCTCTCCTTCCCATACTACCCAATGTCCTACCCTCCACTCTCCTCTCCTTCCCATACTACCCAATGTCCTACCCTCCACTCTCCTCTCCTTCACATACTACCCAATGTCCTACTCTCCACTCTCCTCTCCTTCACATACTACCCAATGTCCTACCCTCCACTCTCCTCTCCTTCACATACTACCCAATGTCCTACTCTCCACTCTCCTCTCCTTCACATACTACCCAATGTCCTACCCTCCACTCTCCTCTCCTTCACATACTACCCAATGTCCTACCCTCCACTCTCCTCTCCTTCCCATACTACCCAATGTCCTACCCTCCACTCTCCTCTCCTTCCCATACTACCCAATGTCCTACCCTCCACTCTCCTCTCCTTCCCATACTACCCAATGTCCTACCCTCCACTCTCCTCTCCTTCACACTCTACCCAATGTCCCACCTACCCTCCACTCTCCTCTCCTTCCCATACTACCCAATGTCCTACTCTCCACTCTCCTCTCCTTCACACTCTACCCAATGTCCTACCCTCCACTCTCCTCTCCTTCACATACTACCCAATGTCCTACCCTCCACTCTCCTCTCCTTCACACTCTACCCAATGTCCTACTCTCCTCTCCTTCCCATACTACCCAATGTCCTACCCTCCACTCTCCTCTCCTTCACACTCTACCCAATGTCCTACCCTCCACTCTCCTCTCCTTCACACTCTACCCAATGTCCTACCCTCCACTCTCCTCTCCTTCACATACTACCCAATGTCTTCCCCTCCACTCTCCTCTCCTTCCCATACTACCCAATGTCCTACCCTCCACTCTCCTCTCCTTCACACTCTACCCAATGTCCTACCCTCCACTCTCCTCTCCTTCACACTCTACCCAATGTCCTACCCTCCACTCTCCTCTCCTTCACATACTACCCAATGTCCCACCTACCCTCCACTCTCCTCTCCTTCCCATACTACCCAATGTCCTACCCTCCACTCTCCTCTCCTTCACACTCTACCCAATGTCCTACTCTCCACTCTCCTCTCCTTCACATACTACCCAATGTCCCACCTACCCTCCACTCTCCTCTCCTTCACACTCTACCCAATGTCCCACCTACCCTCCACTCTCCTCTCCTTCCCATACTACCCAATGTCCTACTCTCCACTCTCCTCTCCTTCACACTCTACCCAATGTCCTACCCTCCACTCTCCTCTCCTTCACATACTACCCAATGTCCTACCCTCCACTCTCCTCTCCTTCACACTCTACCCAATGTCCTACTCTCCTCTCCTTCCCATACTACCCAATGTCCTACCCTCCACTCTCCTCTCCTTCACACTCTACCCAATGTCCTACCCTCCACTCTCCTCTCCTTCACACTCTACCCAATGTCCTACCCTCCACTCTCCTCTCCTTCACATACTACCCAATGTCTTCCCCTCCACTCTCCTCTCCTTCCCATACTACCCAATGTCCTACCCTCCACTCTCCTCTCCTTCACACTCTACCCAATGTCCTACCCTCCACTCTCCTCTCCTTCACACTCTACCCAATGTCCTACCCTCCACTCTCCTCTCCTTCCCATACTACCCAATGTCCTACCCTCCACTCTCCTCTCCTTCACACTCTACCCAATGTCCCACCTACCCTCCACTCTCCTCTCCTTCACACTCTACCCAATGTCCTACCCTCCACTCTCCTCTCCTTCACATACTACCCAATGTCCCACCTACCCTCCACTCTCCTCTCCTTCCCATACTACCCAATGTCCCACCCTCCACTCTCCTCTCCTTCACACTCTACCCAATGTCCTACTCTCCACTCTCCTCTCCTTCACATACTACCCAATGTCCTACCTACCCTCCACTCTCCTCTCCTTCACATACTACCCAATGTCCCACTCTCCTCTCCTTCACATACTACCCAATGTCCTACCCTCCACTCTCCTCTCCTTCCCATTCTACCCAATGTCCTACCCTCCACTCTCCTCTCCTTCCCATACTACCCAATGTCCCACCTACCCTCCACTCTCCTCTCCTTCACACTCTACCCAATGTCCCACCTACCCTCCACTCTCCTCTCCTTCCCATACTACCCAATGTCCTACCCTCCACTCTCCTCTCCTTCCCATACTACCCAATGTCCTACCCTCCACTCTCCTCTCCTTCACATACTACCCAATGTCCTACCCTCCACTCTCCTCTCCTTCACATACTACCCAATGTCCTACCCTCCACTCTCCTCTCCTTCCCATACTACCCAATGTCCTACTCTCCACTCTCCTCTCCTTCACATACTACCCAATGTCCTACCCTCCACTCTCCTCTCCTTCCCATACTACCCAATGTCCCACCCTCCACTCTCCTCTCCTTCACATACTACCCAATGTCCCACCTACCCTCCACTCTCCTCTCCTTCCCATACTACCCAATGTCCTACCCTCCACTCTCCTCTCCTTCACACTCTACCCAATGTCCTACCCTCCACTCTCCTCTCCTTCCCATACTACCCAATGTCCTACTCTCCACTCTCCTCTCCTTCCCATACTACCCAATGTCCTACCCTCCACTCTCCTCTCCTTCCCATACTACCCAATGTCCTACCCTCCACTCTCCTCTCCTTCCCATACTACCCAATGTCCTACCCTCCACTCTCCTCTCCTTCACATACTACCCAATGTCCTACCCTCCACTCTCCTCTCCTTCCCATACTACCCAATGTCCCACCTACCCTCCACTCTCCTCTCCTTCACACTCTACCCAATGTCCTACCCTCCACTCTCCTCTCCTTCCCATACTACCCAATGTCCTACCCTCCACTCTCCTCTCCTTCCCATACTACCCAATGTCCTACCCTCCACTCTCCTCTCCTTCACATACTACCCAATGTCCTACCCTCCACTCTCCTCTCCTTCACATACTACCCAATGTCCTACTCTCCACTCTCCTCTCCTTCACACTCTACCCAATGTCCCACCTACCCTCCACTCTCCTCTCCTTCCCATACTACCCAATGTCCTACCCTCCACTCTCCTCTCCTTCCCATACTACCCAATGTCCTACCCTCCACTCTCCTTCCCATACTACCCAATGCCCTACCCTCCACTCTCCTCTCCTTCACATACTACCCAATGTCCTACCCTCCACTCTCCTCTCCTTCCCATACTACCCAATGTCCTACTCTCCTCTCCTTCACATACTACCCAATGTCCTACCCTCCACTCTCCTCTCCTTCCCATACTACCCAATGTCCTACCCTCCACTCTCCTCTCCTTCACATACTACCCAATGTCCTACCCTCCACTCTCCCCTCCTTCCCATACTACCCAATGTCCTACTCTCCTCTCCTTCACACTCTACCCAATGTCCTACCCTCCACTCTCCTCTCCTTCACATACTACCCAATGTCCTACCCTCCACTCTCCTCTCCTTCACATACTACCCAATGTCCTACCCTCCACTCTCCTCTCCTTCACATACTACCCAATGTCCTACTCTCCTCTCCTTCACATACTACCCAATGTCCTACCCTCCACTCTCCTCTCCTTCCCATACTACCCAATGTCCTACCCTCCACTCTCCTCTCCTTCCCATACTACCCAATGTCCTACCCTCCACTCTCCTCTCCTTCACATACTACCCAATGTCCTACCCTCCACTCTCCTCTCCTTCACATACTACCCAATGTCCTACCCTCCACTCTCCTCTCCTTCCCATACTACCCAATGTCCTACTCTCCACTCTCCTCTCCTTCACACTCTACCCAATGTCCTACCCTCCACTCTCCTCTCCTTCACACTCTACCCAATGTCCTACCCTCCACTCTCCTCTCCTTCACACTCTACCCAATGTCCTACTCTCCACTCTCCTCTCCTTCACATACTACCCAATGTCCTACCCTCCACTCTCCTTTCCTTCCCATACTACCCAATGTCCCACCTACCCTCCACTCTCCTCTCCTTCACACTCTACCCAATGTCCTACCCTCCACTCTCCTCTCCTTCACACTCTACCCAATGTCCTACCCTCCACTCTCCTCTCCTTCACATACTACCCAATGTCCTACCCTCCACTCTCCTCTCCTTCACACTCTACCCAATGTCCCACCTACCCTCCACTCTCCTCTCCTTCCCATACTACCCAATGTCCTACCCTCCACTGTCCTCTCCTTCACACTCTACCCAATGTCCTACCCTCCACTCTCCTCTCCTTCCCATACTACCCAATGTCCTACTCTCCACTCTCCTCTCCTTCACATACTACCCAATGTCCTACCCTCCACTCTCCTCTCCTTCCCATACTACCCAATGTCCCACCTACCCTCCACTCTCCTCTCCTTCACACTCTACCCAATGTCCTACTCTCCACTCTCCTCTCCTTCACACTCTACCCAATGTCCTACCCTCCACTCTCCTCTCCTTCACATACTACCCAATGTCCTACCCTCCACTCTCCTCTCCTTCACATACTACCCAATGTCCTACCCTCCACTCTCCTCTCCTTCACACTCTACCCAATGTCCTACCCTCCACTCTCCTCTCCTTCACATACTACCCAATGTCCTACCCTCCACTCTCCTCTCCTTCCCATACTACCCACTGTCCTACCCTCCACTCTCCTCTCCTTCCCATACTACCCAATGTCCTACCCTCCACTCTCCTCTCCTTCCCATACTACCCAATGTCCCACCTACCCTCCACTCTCCTCTCCTTCACATACTACCCAATGTCCTACCCTCCACTCTCCTCTCCTTCACATACTACCCAATGTCCTACCCTCCACTCTCCTCTCCTTCACATACTACCCAATGTCCTACCCTCCACTCTCCTCTCCTTCACATACTACCCAATGTCCTACCCTCCACTCTCCTCTCCTTCACACTCTACCCAATGTCCTACCTACCCTCCACTCTCCTCCCCATACTACCCAATGTCCCACCTACCCTCCACTCTCCTCTCCTTCACACTCTACCCAATGTCCTACCCTCCACTCTCCTCTCCTTCACACTCTACCCAATGTCCCACCTACCCTCCACTCTCCTCTCCTTCACACTCTACCCAATGTCCTACCCTCCACTCTCCTCTCCTTCACACTCTACCCAATGTCCTACCTACCCTCCACTCTCCTCTCCTTCACATACTACCCAATGTCCTACCCTCCACTCTCCTCTCCTTCCCATACTGCCCAATGTCCCACCCTCCACTCTCCTCTCCTTCACATACTACCCAATGTCCTACTCTCCACTCTCCTCTCCTTCCCATACTACCCAATGTCCCACCTACCCTCCACTCTCCTCTCCTTCACACTCTACCCAATGTCCTACCCTCCACTCTCCTCTCCTTCACATACTACCCAATGTCCTACTCTCCACTCTCCTCTCCTTCACACTCTACCCAATGTCCTACCCTCCACTCTCCTCTCCTTCACACTCTACCCAATGTCCTACCCTCCACTCTCCTCTCCTTCACATACTACCCAATGTCCTACCCTCCACTCTCCTCTCCTTCACACTCTACCCAATGTCCTACCCTCCACTCTCCTCTCCTTCACATACTACCCAATGTCCTACCCTCCACTCTCCTCTCCTTCACACTCTACCCAATGTCCTACCCTCCACTCTCCTCTCCTTCACATACTACCCAATGTCCTACCCTCCACTCTCCTCTCCTTCACATACTACCCAATGTCCTACCTTCCACTCTCCTCTCCTTCACATACTACCCAATGTCCTACCCTCCACTCTCCTCTCCTTCACATACTACCCAATGTCCTACCCTCCACTCTCCTCTCCTTCACATACTACCCAATGTCCTACCCTCCACTCTCCTCTCCTTCACATACTACCCAATGTCCTACCCTCCACTCTCCTCTCCTTCACATACTACCCAATGTCCTACCCTCCACTCTCCTCTCCTTCACATACTACCCAATGTCCTACCCTCCACTCTCCTCTCCTTCACATACTACCCAATGTCCTACTCTCCACTCTCCTCTCCTTCACATACTACCCAATGTCCTACCCTCCACTCTCCTCTCCTTCACACTCTACCCAATGTCCTACCCTCCACTCTCCTCTCCTTCACATACTACCCAATGTCCTACCCTCCACTCTCCTCTCCTTCACATACTACCCAATGTCCTACCCTCCACTCTCCTCTCCTTCCCATACTACCCAATGTCCTACCCTCCACTCTCCTCTCCTTCACATACTACCCAATGTCCTACCCTCCACTCTCCTCTCCTTCACATACTACCCAATGTCCTACCCTCCACTCTCCTCTCCTTCACACTCTACCCAATGTCCTACCCTCCACTCTCCTCTCCTTCACATACTACCCAATGTCCTACCCTCCACTCTCCTCTCCTTCACACTCTACCCAATGTCCTACCCTCCACTCTCCTCTCCTTCACATACTACCCAATGTCCTACCCTCCACTCTCCTCTCCTTCCCATACTGCCCAATGTCCTACCCTCCACTCTCCTCTCTTTCACACTCTACCCAATGTCCCACCTACCCTCCACTCTCCTCTCCTTCACATACTACCCAATGTCCTACCCTCCACTCTCCTCTCCTTCACATACTACCCAATGTCCTACCCTCCACTCTCCTCTCTTTCACACTCTACCCAATGTCCCACCTACCCTCCACTCTCCTCTCCTTCACATACTACCCAATGTCCTACCCTCCACTCTCCTCTCCTTCACATACTACCCAATGTCCTACCCTCCACTCTCCTCTCCTTCACATACTACCCAATGTCCTACCCTCCACTCTCCTCTCCTTCCCATACTACCCAATGTCCTACCCTCCACTCTCCTCTCCTTCACATACTACCCAATGTCCTACCCTCCACTCTCCTCTCCTTCACATACTACCCAATGTCCTACCCTCCACTCTCCTCTCCTTCACATACTACCCAATGCCCTACCCTCCACTCTCCTCTCCTTCACATACTACCCAATGTCCTACCCTCCACTCTCCTCTCCTTCACACTCTACCCAATGTCCTACCCTCCACTCTCCTCTCCTTCACATACTACCCAATGTCCCACCTACCCTCCACTCTCCTCTCCTTCACATACTACCCAATGTCCTACCCTCCACTCTCCTCTCCTTCACATACTACCCAATGTCCTACCCTCCACTCTCCTCCTTCACATACTACCCAATGTCCTACCCTCCACTCTCCTCTCCTTCACATACTACCCAATGTCCTACCCTCCACTCTCCTCTCCTTCACATACTACCCAATGTCCTACTCTCCACTCTCCTCTCCTTCACATACTACCCAATGTCCTACCCTCCACTCTCCTCTCCTTCACATACTACCCAATGTCCTACCCTCCACTCTCCTCTCCTTCACATACTACCCAATGTCCTACTCTCCACTCTCCTCTCCTTCACATACTACCCAATGTCCTACCCTCCACTCTCCTCTCCTTCACATACTATCCAATGTCCTACCCTCCACTCTCCTCTCCTTCACATACTACCCAATGTCCTACCCTCCACTCTCCTCTCCTTCACACTCTACCCAATGTCCTACCCTCCACTCTCCTCTCCTTCACACTCTACCCAATGTCCCACCTACCCTCCACTCTCCTCTCCTTCCCATACTACCCAATGTCCTACCCTCCACTCTCCTCTCCTTCACATACTACCCAATGTCCTACCCTCCACTCTCCTCTCCTTCACACTCTACCCAATGTCCTACCCTCCACTCTCCTCTTCTTCACACTCTACCCAATGTCCTACCCTCCACTCTCCTCTCCTTCACATACTATCCAATGTCCTACCCTCCACTCTCCTCTCCTTCACATACTACCCAATGTCCTACCCTCCACTCTCCTCTCCTTCACATACTACCCAATGTCCTACTCTCCACTCTCCTCTCCTTCACATACTACCCAATGTCCTACCCTCCACTCTCCTCTCCTTCACACTCTACCCAATGTCCTACCCTCCACTCTCCTCTCCTTCACATACTACACAATGTCCTACCCTCCACTCTCCTCTCCTTCACACTCTACCCAATGTCCTACCCTCCACTCTCCTCTCCTTCACATACTACCCAATGTCCTACCCTCCACTCTCCTCTCCTTCACACTCTACCCAATGTCCTACCCTCCACTCTCCTCTCCTTCACACTCTACCCAATGTCCTACCCTCCACTCTCCTCTTCTTCACACTCTACCCAATGTCCTACCCTCCACTCTCCTCTCCTTCACATACTATCCAATGTCCTACCCTCCACTCTCCTCTCCTTCACACTCTACCCAATGTCCTACCTACCCTCCACTCTCCTCTCCTTCACATACTACCCAATGTCCTACCTACCCTCCACTCTCCTCTCCTTCACACTCTACCCAATGTCCTACCCTCCACTCTCCTCTCCTTCACATACTACCCAATGTCCCACCCTCCACTCTCCTCTCCTTCACATACTACCCAATGTCCTACCCTCCACTCTCCTCTCCTTCACATACTACCCAATGTCCTACCCTCCACTCTCCTCTCCTTCACATACTACCCAATGTCCTACCCTCCACTCTCCTCTCCTTCACATACTACCCAATGTCCTACCCTCCACTCTCCTCTCCTTCACATACTACCCAATGTCCTACCCTCCACTCTCCTCTCCTTCACATACTACCCAATGTCCTACTCTCCACTCTCCTCTCCTTCACATACTACCCAATGTCCTACCCTCCACTCTCCTCTCCTTCACACTCTACCCAATGTCCTACCCTCCACTCTCCTCTCCTTCACATACTACCCAATGTCCTACCCTCCACTCTCCTCTCCTTCACACTCTACCCAATGTCCTACCCTCCACTCTCCTCTCCTTCACATACTACCCAATGTCCTACCCTCCACTCTCCTCTCCTTCACACTCTACCCAATGTCCTACCCTCCACTCTCCTCTCCTTCACATACTACCCAATGTCCTACCCTCCACTCTCCTCTCCTTCACACTCTACCCAATGTCCCACCTACCCTCCACTCTCCTCTCCTTCACATACTACCCAATGTCCTACCCTCCACTCTCCTCTCCTTCACATACTACCCAATGTCCTACCCTCCACTCTCCTCTCCTTCACATACTACCCAATGTCCTACTCTCCACTCTCCTCTCCTTCACATACTACCCAATGTCCTACCCTCCACTCTCCTCTCCTTCACATACTATCCAATGTCCTACCCTCCACTCTCCTCTCCTTCACATACTATCCAATGTCCTACCCTCCACTCTCCTCTCCTTCACACTCTACCCAATGTCCTACCCTCCACTCTCCTCTCCTTCACATACTACCCAATGTCCTACTCTCCACTCTCCTCTCCTTCACATACTACCCAATGTCCTACCCTCCACTCTCCTCTCCTTCACACTCTACCCAATGTCCTACCCTCCACTCTCCTCTCCTTCACATACTACCCAATGTCCTACCCTCCACTCTCCTCTCCTTCCCATACTACCCAATGTCCTACCCTCCACTCTCCTCTCCTTCACATACTACCCAATGTCCTACCCTCCACTCTCCTCTCCTTCACACTCTACCCAATGTCCTACCCTCCACTCTCCTCTTCTTCACACTCTACCCAATGTCCTACCCTCCACTCTCCTCTCCTTCACATACTATCCAATGTCCTACCCTCCACTCTCCTCTCCTTCACACTCTACCCAATGTCCTACCTACCCTCCACTCTCCTCTCCTTCACATACTACCCAATGTCCTACCTACCCTCCACTCTCCTCTCCTTCACACTCTACCCAATGTCCTACCCTCCACTCTCCTCTCCTTCACATACTACCCAATGTCCCACCCTCCACTCTCCTCTCCTTCACATACTACCCAATGTCCTACCCTCCACTCTCCTCTCCTTCACATACTACCCAATGTCCTACCCTCCACTCTCCTCTCCTTCACATACTACCCAATGTCCTACTCTCCACTCTCCTCTCCTTCACATACTACCCAATGTCCTACCCTCCACTCTCCTCTCCTTCACATACTACCCAATGTCCTACTCTCCACTCTCCTCTCCTTCACATACTACCCAATGTCCTACCCTCCACTCTCCTCTCCTTCACATACTATCCAATGTCCTACCCTCCACTCTCCTCTCCTTCACATACTACCCAATGTCCTACCCTCCACTCTCCTCTCCTTCACACTCTACCCAATGTCCTACCCTCCACTCTCCTCTCCTTCACACTCTACCCAATGTCCCACCTACCCTCCACTCTCCTCCTTCACATACTACCCAATGTCCTACCCTCCACTCTCCTCTCCTTCACATACTACCCAATGTCCTACCCTCCACTCTCCTCTCCTTCACATACTACCCAATGTCCTACTCTCCACTCTCCTCTCCTTCACATACTACCCAATGTCCTACCCTCCACTCTCCTCTCCTTCACATACTATCCAATGTCCTACCCTCCACTCTCCTCTCCTTCACATACTATCCAATGTCCTACCCTCCACTCTCCTCTCCTTCACACTCTACCCAATGTCCTACCCTCCACTCTCCTCTCCTTCACATACTACCCAATGTCCTACTCTCCACTCTCCTCTCCTTCACACTCTACCCAATGTCCTACCCTCCACTCTCCTCTCCTTCACACTCTACCCAATGTCCTACCCTCCACTCTCCTCTCCTTCACATACTACCCAATGTCCTACTCTCCACTCTCCTCTCCTTCACATACTACCCAATGTCCTACCCTCCACTCTCCTCTCCTTCACACTCTACCCAATGTCCTACCCTCCACTCTCCTCTCCTTCACATACTACCCAATGTCCTACCTACCCTCCACTCTCCTCTCCTTCACACTCTACCCAATGTCCTACCCTCCACTCTCCTCTCCTTCACATACTACCCAATGTCCCACCCTCCACTCTCCTCTCCTTCACATACTACCCAATGTCCTACCCTCCACTCTCCTCTCCTTCACATACTACCCAATGTCCTACCCTCCACTCTCCTCTCCTTCACATACTACCCAATGTCCTACCCTCCACTCTCCTCTCCTTCACATACTACCCAATGTCCTACCCTCCACTCTCCTCTCCTTCACATACTACCCAATGTCCTACCCTCCACTCTCCTCTCCTTCACATACTACCCAATGTCCTACCCCAGGGGTCTCAAACTGGTGGCCCTCCAGCTGTTGCAAAACTACAAGTCCCATGAGGCATTGCAAGGCTGACAGTTACAAGCATGACCCCCACAGGCAGAGGCATGATGGGATTTGTAGTTTTGCAACAGCTGGAGGGCCACCAGTTTGAGACTCCTGTCCTACCCTCCACTCTCCTCTCCTTCACATACTACCCAATGTCCTACTCTCTGTACGCCTCTCCTCCACAAAATACCCAATGTCCTACCCTCCACACTACTCTCTTGCTGATACAGGGCACTGTCTTACCCATTTATATAGGTGTCTATCCAGAATTGTTGGTTTATAGTCCAGATACAGCCTAAAATTTGATTCAAATACTATTACCACCATAGATGCCTCCAAAGTTACGTTGAAGAAGTTGATATCAGAGTGAGAACAATGGGTACGGTGCATCCTCTTCCCAGTGACACTAATAGGACAAGGCTTCCAAAATAGACATTTCTGACTCCTGTGGAAATAGACAAATGTAATGTTCCCAATTACTGAGACCCATTGTATAGTGTAGAGTTTCTCAGGGTTGCTCCAGAGGTTGCTAGGGGTTCCTTGAGCAATGAGCAATTTCTGCCTCTCAGATAAGTTCCCACTGACACCATTGATCTTTTTAGTTATATGTAAGGCGGGAATACTTCCCAATGACCACAAGTGTAAGGAGATCCCTGAGAATAGGTGAGTATACACATCTTTCCTCTACAGGATAGTTAGAATAGGAGTTAGTATGGGGGTGGGAGCATATTTAAGATTAGATAGGTTCAGCCTGGACTTCCACTTTAATCATTCCAGTACTATCCAGATAATTCTTAATTTATTATTATTCATTTAAACAGAGAAGCATCCTGTATGGATCACATGACCACCACAATGAGGATGGAGGAGGACCAGAGTCACATGACTGAGAAGATAATAAACCTCACCTTGAAGATCATCTACCTGCTGACCGGAGAGGTGAGGAGGATTCTGGGAGGTCACATGACATCACTCTTATCTCTATTAATAAAACACAGACCTGACCGGAGAGGTGAGGAGGATTCTGGGAGGTTACATGACATTACTCTTATCTCTATTAATAAAACAGACCTGACCGGAGAGGTGAGGAGTATAGAAAATAATTAGGTCTTAAATTGTTTTTTACAAAACAGAGTTTTCCTCCTATGAAGTCTGGTGACCAGGTGACCTTCACAGTGCCTCCACCACACTCCCTGACACCAGAAGAAAACTGCAAGCAGAAGGTTGTAGAAATCACCAGTAGGATCACTGAGCTGCTGACAGGAGAGGTGAGCGGTGCCGGGAATTCTGGGACATTATCCAGTAACAGACAAGGGATGTGTCTGGATGGTGACTGTATCATTGTGTGTGTCAGGTTCCTATAAGGTGTCAGGATGTCACTGTCTATTTCTCCATGGAGGAGTGGGAGTATTTAGAAGGACACAAGGATCTCTACACAGAAATCAAGATGGAGAATAAGGAGATCCTCATATCACCGGGTAAGAGGAAAATGGATTATGAAAGAAAAGCGCATTCATCAATTATAATATGATTTACTAACCCTCAATGCTGTCACTAAGAACATCATCAATAAATCTACACCCCCATCTTATGCGCCCAGCAGATGTGTATATATATATCGCCATATCTCATATAGATGAAACATCTGCAGTACTTAATACAATACAGTAATCTTTGTATTTTAAGACACTACCCAGTGCTACTAGCAAATAAGGCAGGGTTGCTATCCTGTTACCAACAAATAAGGAGGAGATACTGTACACCATATGAAAGGTCCATCTCCATTCCTCAATATAACGTCATGTTCCCAACAAATGAGGAGGAGATGCTGTACACCATATGAAAGGTCCGTCTCCATTCCTCAATATAACGTCATGTTCCCAACAAATGAGGAGGAGATACTGTACACCATATGAAAGGTCCATCTCCATTCCTCAATATAACATCATGTTCCCAACAAATGAGGAGGAGATACTGTACACCATATGAATGGTCCATCTCCATTCCTCAATATAACGTCATGTTCCCAACAAATGAGGGGGAGATACTGTACACCATATGAAAGGTCCATCTCCATTCCTCAATATAACGTCATGTTCCCAACAAATGAGGAGGAGATACTGTACACCATATGAAAGGTCCATCTCCATTCCTCAATATAACGTCATGTTCCCAACAAATGAGGGGGAGATACTGTACACCATATGAAAGGTCCATCTCCATTCCTCAATATAACGTCATGTTCCCAACAAATGAGGAGGAGATACTGTACATCATATGAAAGGTCCATCTCCATTCCTCAATATAACGTCATGTTCCCAACAAATGAGGGGGAGATACTGTACATCATATGAAAGGTCCATCTCCGTTCCTCAATATAACGAAATGTTGTCAACAAATGAGGAGGAGATACTGTACACCATATGAAAGGTCCATCTCCATTCCTCAATATAACGTCATGTTCCCAACAAATGAGGGGAAGATACTGTACACCATATGAAAGGTCCATCTCCATTCTTCAATATAACGTCATGTTCCCAACAAATAAGGAGGAGATACTGTACACCATATGAAAGGTCCATCTCCATTCCTCAATATAACGTCACGTTCCCAACAAATAAGGAGGAGATACTGTACACCATATGAAAGGTCCATCTCCATTCCTCAATATAACGTCATGTTCCCAACAAATGGGGAGGAGATACTGTACACCATATGAAAGGTCCATCTCCATTCCTCAATATAACGTCATGTTCCCAACAAATGAGGAGGAGATACTGTACACCATATGAAAGGTTCATCTCCATTCCTCAATATAACGTCATGTTCCCAACAAATGAGGAGGAGATACTGTACACCATATGAAAGGTCCATCTCCATTCCTCAATATGACGTCATGTTCCCAACAAATGAGGAGGAGATACTGTACACCATATGAAAGGTCCATCTCCATTCCTCAATATAACGTCATGTTCCCAACATATGAGGAGGAGATACTGTACACCATATGAAAGGTCCATCTCCATTCCTCAATATAACGTCATGTTCCCAACAAATGAGGAGGAGATACTGTACACCATATGAAAGGTCCATCTCCATTCCTCAATATAACGTCATGTTCCCAACATTCCTCACCAAACTAATGTCAATGTTTGTTTGTTTCTTTTAATCTCTTTTCAGTAGATGAATACGATGTCTTCCATACCTCAGACAGATATCCTCTCTTCTCTCCAGATTATAATGGAGTAGATAACGGGACGGTACGATGTTCTCCAGAAGTGAAGTACACGGCTCACACACCTAACTCTGCAGATAGACCAGCAGACCCTTTCAATGTTCTTCCTCATCAGTTTCATACGGCCGCCCCAAATATATATCCAGCCAGTCCAGCAGATCCCTTGAACCCTTTTGATAAGTTCCAGGCTTTTACCTTGAATATCCTTCCAAGAACTCCCGGTGCAGGTAAGACACCGGATGCCATTATGCTCAAGGAATCTCCTCACGGCAATTCAGATATTATTATACACAAAGGTGAAGAGATCATTCCATATACTAATGATAAAAAATGCCTCACTTCAACATCAACTCTTACTGGGCATCAGAAGACGAACCCGGGAGAGCGGCCATTTTCATGTTCCGAGTGCGGGAAGTGTTTTAACACAAAATCCCATCTGGTCTTTCACCAAAAAATTCACAGCGGAGTGCGCGCTTACCTGTGTTCGGAGTGCGGGAAACGTTTCATCTGTAAATCGCATCTTACTAGACACGTCAGTCAACACACAGGCGTGCGCCCCTATCCCTGTCCGGAGTGCGGGAAATCTTTCATAGGCAAAGGCGACCTGGTCAGTCATTTGAGATACCACACGGGGGAAAGACCCTTTGTGTGCACAGAGTGCGGTCAGTCTTTCATGCAGAGGGGCCACCTGAGGAGACATCTCAGAATTCACACGGGCGAGAAACCTTTTTCGTGTTCCGAGTGCGGGAAATGTTTTTCTTGGAAAGATACGCTGATCAAACACCAGCGGACCCACGTGGGCAAAAAAACCTACACGTGTAGGACATGCGAGAAGACCTTTGCGCTCAGAGGTTTGCTTATCCTACACCAGCGAACTCATACAGGGGAGCAGCAAACACAGTCATTGTGTGGGAAACCCTTAACATCAAAACCAATGCTTCAGGAGAATCAAATTTCCGATACAGCCGGGGTGACCTTCTCATGCTCCGAGAGTGAGGAACTATTCATAAAGACGTTGAATATTGTTAAACAGGAGGAAATTAATTCCCCCGATGAGCCCTCTGAGCAAGAAAACAGTTTCCCGGAGAAGGAAACCCCGGATACCGACATCAAAGTCGAAATCGGGGAGAAGCCGTACTCCTGTGCAGAGTGCGGGAAATGTTACAGTAAAAAAAGAAACCTCCTTACACACCAGAGAACACACACAGGTGAGCTTCCCTTTACGTGCACAGTGTGCGGGAAGAGTTTCAACGAGAAAAGATTCCTTATGAATCATCAGAATAGTCATACGGGCCAGCACGCTTTTTCATGCTCGGAGTGCGGGAAAGGGTTCAGCTGGAAAGAGAATCTTGTAAGGCACAAGAAATTTCACAGTGGAGTTCGCCCGTATGCCTGTTCAGACTGCGGGAAAAGTTTCACCCTGAAAGGGGACCTTCTTAGACACCAGAGAACCCACACGGACAAGCTTCTTCATTCCTGTTCAGAGTGCGGGAAGTCTTTCCGCCTCAAAAAATATCTTATTAAGCATCAGAAAAGTCATTCGGGCGAACGCCCTTTTTCTTGCTCAGATTGCGGTAAATATTTCACTCGCAGGGATAGTCTCTATAGACACGTGAGAAATCACTATGGAGAGCCATAGTCATGTATGGAGTGCGGGAAACTTTAAAATAAAAAATACTTCCTTTCATATTGGAGGTGACACATGGGCAAATGTCTCCTGTGTGACTGTGTCTCTGCAGCCTCTCCCCCTCCCCTCTCCTGTGTGACTGTGTCTCTGCAGCCTCTCCCCCTCCCCTGTGTGACTGTGTCTCTGCAGCCTCTCCTCCTCCCCTCTCCTGTGTGACTGTGTCTCTGCAGCCTCTCCCTCTCCCCTCTCCTGTGTGACTGTGTCTCTGCAGCCTCTCCCTCTCCCCTCTCCTGTGTGACTGTGTCTCTGCAACCTCTCCTCCTCCCCTCTCCTGTGTGACTGTGTCTCTGCAGCCTCTCCTCCTCCCCTCTCCTGTGTGACTGTGTCTCTGCAGCCTCTCCCTCTCCCCTCTCCTGTGTGACTGTGTCTCTGCAGCCTCTCCTCCTCCCCTCTCCTGTGTGACTGTGTCTCTGCAGCCTCTCTCCCTCCTCTCTCCTGTGTGACTGTGTCTCTGCAGTCTCTCCTCCTCCCCTCTCCTGTGTCTCTGCAGCCTCTCCTCCTCCCCTCTCCTGTGTGACTGTGTCTCTGCAGCCTCTCCTCCTCCCCTCTCCTGTGTAACTGTGTCTCTGCAGCCTCTCCTCCTCCCCTCTCCTGTGTAACTGTGTCTCTGCAGCCTCTCCTCCTCCCCTCTCCTGTGTGACTGTGTCTCTGCAGCTTCTCCTCCTCCCCTCTCCTGTGTGACTGTGTCTCTGCAGCCTCACCCCCTCCCCTCTCCTGTGTGACTGTGTCTCTGCAGCCTCTCCCCCTCCCCTCTCCTGTGTGACTGTGTCTCTGCAGCCTCTGCTCCTCTCCTCTGTGACTGTGTCTCTGCAGTCTCTCCTCCTCCCCTCTCCTGTGTGACTGTGTCTCTGCAGCCTCTCCCCCTCCCCTCTCCTGTGTGACTGTGTCTCTGCAGTCTCTCCTCCTCCCCTCTCCTGTGTCTCTGCAGCCTCTCCTCCTCCCCTCTCCTGTGTGACTGTGTCTCTGCAGCCTCTCCTCCTCCCCTCTCCTGTGTGACTGTGTCTCTGCAGCCTCTCCTCCCCCCTCTCCTGTGTGACTGTGTCTCTGCAGCCCCTGCCCCTCCCCTCTCCTGTGTGACTGTGTCTCTGCAGCCCCTCCTCCTCCCCTCTCCTGTGTGACTGTCTCTGCAGCCTCTCCCCCTCCCCTCTCCTGTGTGACTGTCTCTGCAGCCTCTCCCCCTCCCCTCTCCTGTGTGACTGTGTCTCTGCAGCCTCTCCCCCTCCCCTCTCCTGTGTGACTGTGTGTCTCTGCAGCCTCTCCTCCTCCCCTCTCCTGTGTGACTGTGTCTCTGCAGCTTCTCCTCCTCCCCTCTCCTGTGTGACTGTGTCTCTGCATCCTCACCCCCTCCCCTCTCCTGTGTGACTGTGTCTCTGCAGCCTCTCCCCCTCCCCTCTCCTGTGTGACTGTGTCTCTGCTCCTCTCCTCTGTGACTGTGTCTCTGCAGTCTCTCCTCCTCCCCTCTCCTGTGTGACTGTGTCTCTGCAGCCTCTCCCCCTCCCCTCTCCTGTGTGACTGTGTCTCTGCAGTCTCTCCTCCTCCCCTCTCCTGTGTCTCTGCAGCCTCTCCTCCTCCCCTCTCCTGTGTGACTGTGTCTCTGCAGCCTCTCCTCCCCCCCTCTCCTCTGTGACTGTGTCTCTGCAGCCTCTGCCCCTCCCCTCTCCTGTGTGACTGTGTCTCTGCAGCCCCTGCCCCTCCCCTCTCCTGTGTGACTGTGTCTCTGCAGCCCCTCCTCCTCCCCTCTCCTGTGTGACTGTCTCTGCAGCCTCTCCCCCTCCCCTCTCCTGTGTGACTGTGTCTCTGCAGCCTCTCCCCCTCCCCTGTGTGACTGTGTCTCTGCAGCCTCTCCTCCTCCCCTCTCCTGTGTGACTGTGTCTCTGCAGCCTCTCCCCCTCCCCTGTGTGACTGTGTCTCTGCAGCCTCTCCCCCTCCCCTGTGTGACTGTGTCTCTGCAGCCTCTCCCCCTCCCCTCTCCTGTGTGACTGTGTCTCTGCAGTCTCTCCCCCTCCCCTCTCCTGTGTGACTGTGTCTCTGCAGCCTCTCCCCCTCCCCTCTCCTGTGTGACTGTGTCTCTGCAGCCTCTCCCCCTCCCCTCTCCTTTGTGACTGTGTCTCTGCAGCCTCTCCCCCTCCCCTCTCCTGTGTGACTGTGTCTCTGCAGTCTCTCCCCCTCCCCTCTCCTGTGTGACTGTGTCTCTGCAGCCTCTCCTCCTCCCCTCTCCTTTGTGACTGTGTCTCTGCAGCCTCTCCCCCTCCCCTCTCCTGTGTGACTGTGTCTCTGCAGCCTCTCCCCATCCCCTCTCCTGTGTGACTGTGTCTCTGCAGCCTCTCCCCCTCCCCTCTCCTGTGTGACTGTGTCTCTGTAGCCTCTCCCCCTCCCCTCTCCTGTGTGACTGTGTCTCTGCAGCCTCTCCCCCTCCCCTCTCCTGTGTGACTGTGTCTCTGTAGCCTCTCCCCCTCCCCTCTCCTGTGTGACTGTGTCTCTGCAGTCTCTCCCCCTCCCCTCTCCTGTGTGACTGTCTCTGCAGCCTCTCCTCCTCCCCTCTCCTTTGTGACTGTGTCTCTGCAGCCTCTCCCCCTCCCCTCTCCTGTGTGACTGTGTCTCTGCAGCCTCTCCCCATCCCCTCTCCTGTGTGACTGTGTCTCTGCAGCCTCTCCCCCTCTCCTGTGTCTCTGTAGCCTCTCCCCCTCCCCTCTCCTGTGTGACTGTGTCTCTGCAGCCTCTCCCCCTCCCCTCTCCTGTGTGACTGTGTCTCTGCAGTCTCTCCCCCTCCCCTCTCCTGTGTGACTGTGTCTCTGCAGTCTCTCCCCCTCCCCTCTCCTGTGTGACTGTGTCTCTGCAGCCTCTCCCCCTCCCCTCTCCTGTGTGACTGTGTCTCTGCAGCCTCTCCTCCTCCCCTCTCCTGTGTGACTGTGTCTCTGCAGCCTCTCCCCCTCCCCTCTCCTGTGTGATTGTGTCTCTGCAGCCTCTCCTCCTCCCCTCTCCTGTGTGACTGTGTCTCTGCAGCCTCTCCCCCTCCCCTGTGTGACTGTGTCTCTGCAGCCTCTCCTCCTCCCCTCTCCTGTGTGACTGTGTCTCTGCAGCCTCTCCTCCTCCCCTCTCCTGTGTGACTGTGTCTCTGCATCCTCTCCTCCTCCCCTCTCCTGTGTGACTGTGTCTCTGCAGCCTCACCCCCTCCCCTCTCCTGTGTGACTGTGTCTCTGCAGTCTCTCCTCCTCCCCTCTCCCCTCTCCTGTGTGACTGTGTCTCTGCAGGCCCTCCCCCCTCCCCCCTCCCATGGCCATGGGGGGAGGAAGATTTATATGTAATAGTGAACTCACATTTATATCCTCAGGAGGTGCAAATCTTCAACCCTCATCTAACAGTTTAAGTTATACAGAGTAGCAAAAATTTATTATATTTTTTACTAAGTGTTTCTTCTATTGTCTTCTACCTGCTGTACATTCTTCTTTTATTGATTAGGGGGGTAGAAAGGAACAAGGGACAGGCTATAAATGTATTATAGATAGGGGCAGTTTATAAACTACAAATCGTCATAAGTGAACAACAAAAATTGAAATCATATTTTTCTTGTTTTGATTTTTTTCCTGTAAATGTACAGAAAATAAAATACTTTTTGCAAGAAAGCTTTGTTTTTTAAGAAAATAAATGTAAATCTCTATATAGCACTACAACTAATGCCAACGTTACTGCTGGTGTCTTTGAAATCATAGATGATATGGAAAAGTGAGTTGCCGCAGGGGAGTGTTGGGGGGGGGGTTTGGTTGTTTGCCAGCCCCCCCGTAACAAAAAATTACCAGCCGCCACTGCCTTGCATTTGCTGGTAAAACCCAGCTGTCAAAATGACAGCCGGGAGTTGCTGTGTAAATACAGCCGCTGTTACTGAGTTGAGGAACCTTATTCATAGGGGCCCCCCATCCGACTCGGGGTTGACCCCCCCCCCCCTATGAGGACTACTCTTAGAGTTTGGGATGTGGTTAGTTTGAAATTCGGGAAGCCGGATACTTGGTCCCCTGTGACGCCGCTGTAGGGCAACCCGAGGCTGCCCCATTTCCACTCTATCCCAGATCCAATTATATGGGCTAGATACGGGATTACTACGCTAGCTGATATAGTGACCCAGGGACAATTAAAGACATTTGACACCCTTAAGAGTACTAGGGACCTCCCTAATCACATGTTCTTCTGATATCTCCAATTACGGCACGCTTTTCGCTCTGTTTCCTGGTCCGGTCCTCCTGCGGATGTCCAACTTGGAGGCTGAGCTCAGGTCCCCTGACAGTGGTAGGACGCTTTCAATGATCTATAATAGGCTTGCTGTGTTGGACACATCTAAAGTTTCCCAGCTATTCACGTGCTGGCAACGTGACATTCCTGAGTTAGCCGACGATGACTGGGAAGAGGGGATACAACAATACCTACCTTTAACGATTTTGTCTAGAGATAGATTTACCCAACTAAAATTCTTACATCGCGCCTACTACTCCCCGGCACGGTTGTCTAAAATATATCCCGACAGTGTGGCTTGGCCGATGCGGACTTCTTCCACGTTGTTTGGTCCTGTTCAAGGATAGAAGGTTTTTGGAGGGAGGTCCTGGATGACATTAATTCCATTGGAAAGTTGAGAGTCCCGTTCCCCCTACTCCTAGGCGCCATGAGGCTCCTCAGAGGAAAAAGCTGTTTGTCTTTTATGCGGCACTATACGCAAGGAAGGCAATCCTCCTTCACTGGAACCAGGCCCAACCCCCCACTAAACAACTCTGGCTTTCCCTCATAAATGCAGCTCTACCGCTCTACAAATTGACATATTTGGGTCGGAACTCCCCGAAGAAATTTGATAAAACCTGGGCGGCCTGAGTGAAGGCTAGGCACTTGACCATTGACTAGGTTCGGGAGGTTCTCCCACTTAATACTGGTCTGACTCCTGTGAGGATAAGTAGCGTTTAGTCCCTTAAGCCTCGTACACACGGCCGAGAATCTCTTCGTAAAAAAACACGTTGTTTTTTTCGACGAGATCCTTGGACAAGAAACTTGTCCTGGCCGAGTGTACACACGCTCATTTCAAAGAACCCGCGGTTCTTTGAATGGAGCTAACGCGGTGACGTAATTGAATACGACGAGCATGCGCTCGTCACATTCGATGCCGTCGCCGCCATCTTTGTACACCCTATCCTATGCCTAGGAAGCTACCGCGCATGCGTCAAAGTCATTTCGAGCATGCGCGGGCTTCCCGAAGAACAGGTAAGTGTACACACACACACAATTTTCTCGTCGAGAAACAGGCTGACGAGAATCTCGACGAGAAAATAGAGAGCAGGTTCTCTATTTTGTCGTCGAGATTCTAGTCGGTTTTCTTGACGAGAAACCATACACACGAACTAATTTCTCGGCAAGAAATCTCTGCCAGCAAGTTTCTTGCTGGTTCTTGCCGAGAAACTCGGTCGTGTGTACGAGGCTTCAGGCCCAGACTTTTTTCCTATTTTTATTTGGTATTCTGGATCCACCTACTGCAGTGCTAATGTAGCCATGGTCAACAAGTTCCCTTATCTTGATATTGTTAACCTACTACTGTCCATTTCCTGTCTGAATGCAACTGTAACCGGAGTTATTTGCTGTTTGTTTGATTAACATAAAGTTCATTTATTTTCCCCAAAAAAAATACAGCCGCTGTAATAGATGGATCTTTCAAAAACAGACAATACAAACCCCCGTACACAGGATGAGAATATTGGACGAATAATCGTGTTTTCTTCTTTTTTTTGCCATTCTAGTCTGATTGAAAAATGAAGAGGTTACTAAACTTACGAAAATTCTCGCACGACAGAATACAACTTCGGAAGCAATTAAATGTATAGTAATGTATTCTTTTGTTTCCGAGCATGCGCGGTCTTGCTCTTCCAGGTTATTTTGGACAAGAAAATTTTGTATTGTCTCTTCGAATAATCTTACGTGAACTGTTGGCTCTTGAAAGCTGTGTACTAACGATGGTATTATTGTACGATCGCTTCAAAAGTGTTATTTTTCATCGTGTGTACTAGGCATTATGCTGTGTTTATAAACATTGTTCAGACGGGAGATAGGGGAATACAAAGTAATATTGTTACGTATCTATCTACTGCTTTGTGCACTGGTGCGCAGTCATGTTGGAACAGGAAGGGGCCATCCCCAAACTGTTCCCACAAAGTTGGGAGCATGAAATTGTCCAAAATGTCTTGGTATTCTGACGCCTTAAGAGGTCCCTTCACTGAAACTAAGGGGCCAAGCCCAACCGCTGAAAAATAACCCCCCACCATAATCTCCCTTCCACCAAATGATTTGGACCAGTGCACAAAGCAAGGTCCATAAAGACACGGATGAGCAAGTTTGGGGTGGAGGAACTTGACTGGCCTGCACAGAGTCCTAACCTCAACCTGATAGAACACCTTTGGGATGAATTATAGCGGAGACTGCGAGCCAGGCCTTCTCGTCCAACATCAGTGCCTGACCTCCCAAATGCGCTTCTGGAAGAATGGTCAAACATCCCCATAGACACCCTCCTAAACCTTGTGGACAGCCTTCCCAGAAGAGTTGAAGCTGTTGTAGCTGCAAAGGGTGGGCCAACTCAATATTGAACCCTACGGACTAAAGCCTCGTACACACGATCGGACTTCCAGTGGACTTTTCCGTGGATTTTGGTCCGAAGGGCGTTGGCCGTGAACTTGTTCTGCATACAGACGGCACAACATTTTCAGCCAACATTCACCAAACCACGTGTTTTTTTCAGCTTTTTACTGCCACCCTTTGGGCAACTTCTGCTATTGTTGTCTGACGTTTAGCATTGGTTCCGAGCATGCGTGTTTGTACTTTGGATTTTAGTTGGACGAACTTGTGTACACATGATCGGATAAACCGACGTAACAGATTTATTGCCAGACAGTTGGTGAGCATGAATAGGCAACATTTGTTGTCGTTAATTCAGCCAACAATTGTCTGATGGAGCATACACACGGTCGGATTATCCGACACAACACGTCCATCAGGCAATTATGTCCATAAAATTGGATCGTTTGTACAGGCCTTAAAACTGGGATGCCAATAAAGTTCATGTGCATGTAAAGGCAGGCGTCCCAATACTTTTTGTAATATAGTGTGTAATATATATATATATATATATATATATATATATATGTATGTGTGTATACGTATGTAGCGGGGTCCTCAATTTAGGGGTAGTGTTTGAGTGGTAGTTCTGCTCAAACATCTAAATTGTTAGGACATTATCAACCATTTTTTGTCTGCAGGAAGAGTATCGGTGTACTGTTCTCTGTGGCCTGCAGGTGACGCTGCCATAGTGGGCCAGGGTTGAACCGCTGATACAGTGCTGTGCCTTGTGTGTCCCCTCTCAGCAGCCATACAGTGGGAGTGGTCGGCCTGCTGTGTATGCTGGGAGAGGATATAAAAGGGGCAGACGCTGCCTGTTCAAGTGTAGTCGGGAGTCCTACTCACAGGGAGTGTGTATTCCTGTCCGCCCTGGGCACCTTTGGCCCAGGGGCGGTGGTCGGTGAATCAGTCCCAGGCACCTTTTAGCCCTGGGGCTGCAACTAAAGGCCTTGGGCCCAGCACCTTCGGCTGGGGCCCATCAAGGATCGAGGAATCTCAGGGTGCCGCCTTGCAAGGGGACCCGCATCTTAGACGAGGAGGCCGGGAAAAGACCGTTCCGAGGGACTGGTGAGAAGTCACAGTGAAGGAAGGGGCCCGGTAACTCTCTGGAGGGATGTCTTCTCCTTACAAAGAGGCCAAGCTTTGAAAACCAAGTTCACCAGATCTGTGGCAGAGACCAAGTTCACCAGGTCTGTGGCAGAGATCAAGTTCACCAGGTCTGTGGCAGAGACCAAGTTCACCGGGTCTGTGGCAGAGACCAAGTTCACCGGGTCTGTGGCAGAGACCAAGTTCACCGGGTCTGTGGCAGAGACCAAGTTCACCGGGTCTGTGGCAGAGACCAAGTTCACCGGGTCTGTGGCAGAGACCAAGTTCACCGGGTCTGTGGCAGAGACCAAGTTCACCGGGTCTGTGGCAGAGACCAAGTTCACCAGGTCTGTGGCAGAGACCAAGTTCACCAGGTCTGTGGCAGAGACCAAGTTCACCAGGTCTGTGGCAGAGACCAAGTTCACCAGGTCTGTGGCAGAGACCAAGTTCACCAGGTCTGTGGCAGAGACCAAGTTCACCAGGTCTGTGGCAGAGACCAAGTTCACCAGGTCTGTGGCAGAGACCAAGTTCACCAGGTCTGTGGCAGAGACCAAGTTCACCAGGTCTGTGGCAGAGACCAAGTTCACCAGGTCTGTGGCAGAGACCAAGTTCACCAGGTCTGTGGCAGAGATCAAGTTCACCAGGTCTGTGGCAGAGACCAAGTTCACCAGGTCTGTGGCAGAGATCAAGTTCACCAGGTCTGTGGCAGAGACCAAGTTCACCAGGTCTGTGGCAGAGACCAAGTTCACCAGGTCTGTGGCAGAGATCAAGTTCACCAGGTCTGTGGCAGAGACCAAGTTCACCAGGTCTGTGGCAGAGATCAAGTTCACCAGGTCTGTGGCAGAGACCAAGTTCACCAGGTCTGTGGCAGAGACCAAGTTCACCAGGTCTGTGGCAGAGACTAAGTGTACCAGTTTGTGGAGTGATTGTGCGGTTAGTTCGAGTACCATTTTGGCTGCTAGTCCCTTCCTAGGGAGACGATCCAAATGGGCTAAGTCTGCTTGAGAAGCCAAGCAGTGAAGTGGATTACGTTTGTGCCTGGACCTCTCCCATACCTTATGCTGTCCTGTTCTCTCTCCAATCTTTCCTATCAGAGACTGTCGTATAAGAGAAATAAACTCTACGTTGGAGTTACAGCTGGTGTGGACATTGAAGTCATTGGGGGAAATAGAGACTTGTCTTTATTGGCTATAGAGATAAGAACCATTCTGTGGGAGTATCTGGCTGTGGAGACCCATCACAACACCGCTCAACCTTTTTATACAGGAGGGTACGGGCATATAGAGCTGGGTGTGCCCTTTCCTCCTACGAGGAGCCAAAGACAAGGAGGAGAGGGTGGTAAGCGCTATACGTATATTTACATATTTTTAGCATGTGTGTGTGTGTGTATATGTATGTGTGTGTGTGTGTGTGTGTATATGTATATATACAGTCATGCTCGAAATTGTTGGCACCCCAGAAATATTTCCGGAAAATCAAGTATTTCTCACAGAAAAGTATTGCAGTAACACATGTTTTGCTCTACACATGTTTATTCCCTTTGTGTTTATTGGAACAAATGAAAAAAAGGGAGGAAAAAAAAGCAAATTGGACCTAATGTCACACAAAACTTCAAAAATGGGCTGCTCAAAATTCTTGGGCACCCTTAACTTAATATTTGGTTGCTCACCCTTTGGAAAAAATAACTGAAATCAGTTGCTTCCTATAACCATCAATAAGCTTCTTACACCTCTCACCCGGAATTTTGGACCACTCTTCCTTTGCAAACTGCTCCAGGTCTCTCTTATTGGAAGGGTGCCTTTTCCCAACAGCAATTTTAAGATCTCTCCACAGGTGTTCAATGGGATTTAGATCTGGACTCATTGCTGGCCACTTTAGAGCTCTCCATCGCTTCGTTGCCATCCATTTCTGGGTGCTTTTTGCCGTATGTTTGGGGTCATTTTCCTGCTGGAAGAACCAAGATCTCGGACGCAAACCCAGCTTTCTGACACTGGGCTCTACAGTGCGACCCAAAATCCTTTATTAATCCTCAGATTTCATGATGCCTTGCCAGTGCCAGAGTCAGCAAAACAACCCCAAAACTTCAATGAACCTCCACCATATTTCACTGTAGGTACTGTGTTCTTTTCTTTGTAGGCCTCATTTCGTTTTTGGCAAACAGTAGAATGATGTGCTTTACCAAAATGCTCTATCTTGGTCTCATCTGTCCACAAGACGTTTTCCCAGAAGGATTTTGGCTTACTCAAGTACATTTTGGCAAACTGTAGTCTTGCTTTTTTATGTCTCTGTGTCAGCAGTGGGGTCCTCCCTGGGTCTCCTGCCATAGCGTTTAATTTCATTTAAATGTCGACGGATAGTTTGCGCCGACACTGATGCTCCCTGAGCCTGCAGGACAGCTTGAACTTCTTTGGAACTTGTTTGGGGCGGCTTATCCACCATCCGGACTATCCTGCTTTGCAACCTTTCATCAATTTTTTCTCTTCCGTCCACGCCCAGAGAGATTAGCTACAGTGCCATGGGTTGCAAACTTCTTGATAATGTTGCGCACTGTGGACAAAGGCAAATCTAGATCTCTGGACATGGACTTGTAACCTTGAGATTGTTGATATTTTTCCACAATTTTGGTTCCCAAGTCCTCAGACAGTTCTCTTTTTCTCTTTCTGTTGTCCATGCTTAGTGTGGCACACACAGACACACAATGCAAAGACTAAGTGAACTTCTCTCCTTTTTATCTGCTTTCAGGTGTGATCTTTATATTGCCCACACCTGTTACTTGCCCCAGGTGAGTTGAAAGGAGCATCACATGCTTAAAACAATCTTATTTATCCACAATTTTTAAAGGGTGTCACGAATTTTGAGCAGCCCATTTTTTAAGTTTTGTGTGACATTATGTCCAATTTGCCTTTTCTCCTCCTTTTTTTTTGATTTGTTCCAATACACACAAAGGGAATAAACATGTGTATAGCAAAACATGTGTTACTGCAATACTTTTCTGTGAGAAATACTTGATTTTCTGGAAAAATTTCTGGGGTGCCAACAATTTCGAGCATGACTGTATATGTGTATATATATATATATATATGTATGTATGTGTGTGTGTATGTATTACATTATCTTGACTAATGACAAAATTATTCCTACATAAACAGTCCATGGGCAAAATTTAAAAAAGCTTAGCTCCATTTTGGGGTGTCCGAGTGATAGAGCTGTGGTTAGAAAAACAAAATAACGAGCGCGTGTAATACATACTTTCCAAAATCTCACCAAATTTCACAAAGAATAAACTTCGAAGAGTTGGCCATTTATCAAGAAGAACAAATCTGACTTATGGTCAGCAATCCACCCTGAATTGAAACTGGAAAGTGTTTTGCCTAGTTTAAATTTGATATGGTATGTTGTGTTTGCTTAGCCCTCTATAGACCTGTCCACATTTCAATGCTTTATCTGCCTTGTCTTACCCTAAAATTATGGCCCAGTGACTTTTAGTGCCCTCTTTCCAATCTGTCTCTGTAGTAAGAATTTTGGCCTGTTGACAAGCAAACCTTTATTACCTCCTGATTAGATAATTGAAAAGCACCCACCCCCTATCCCCATCAGTATAAATATAAGCATCTTTCTGGGGGAAGCAATAGCAGGGGGGGCTCAATAGCCACAGGGGTTCTTTCGCAAAGTGGGTTTTTTCGATAAGTGGACGCACTTCTGACTCTGCACTTCAGTGAATGCACAAAGCGGGGGAAAACAAAACACCTTCGAAATTGCAAAACAGGTAAAAAAAAAAAAACAGCTTTTCCTTCCCCTTCTAAAATGCACTGTCTGCCACTCCTTCTGACAGCTGTGTCTTCTATCCTTAAACTGTCCTTCCTACACCCCCCTTCTCCACCCCACACCTTATACATATCATCCTCACTTCTTTCCTCTCCCTATTACTGCACTCACCAAATCTGGCTAATTGTATATTCACACCCCCAATATTCCAAACCACTGAGGCATGTCCCCTCACATAAATCACATTCCCACATCACCTCCCTCACCCTTCTGCTTCTCCTCGCCTCTGGTGATGTATCCCCAAACCCTGGGCCTCCTTCATCTAACTGTGCTCAACGCACCCATTACCCTACATCCTCTGGCTGCAGCCGCAATGCACACAATCTAGTTCACATTCCTCTCCTTCCCAAGACCAGACTCCCTCTCTCGTGCGCCCTTTGGAACGTTCGCTCTGTCTGTAATAAACTCACCTCCCTCCACGAACTCTTTATCGCTAACTCATTTAATCTACTCGCCGTCACCGAAACCTGGCTTCACGAATCCGACACTGCGTCTTCTGCTGCTCTATCCCATGGCGGTCTTCTCTGGACTCACTCCCCCAGGTCCAGTGGACGCAAAGGTGGGGGTGTTGGAATCCTTTTAGCCCCACATAGCACCTTTCAGGTACTTCACCCACCTCCCTCTGTCACTCTCCACATTTGAGGCACATTGCATTCGTCTCTTCTCCCCAGTTTCCCTAAGAATAGCTGTGATCTACCGCCCCCCCCCCCCCCCCCCGGTCCACTATCTTCCTTTCTTGATGAATTCTCCACCTGGTTACCCTACTTTCTCTCTTCTGAAATCCCCACAATCATTCTTGGGGACTTCAACATCCCTATTAATAATAACTCTCCTGCAACTTCCAAACTTCTCAGTCTAACCTCCTCCTTTGATCTGAAGCAATGGATACATGCACCTACTCACTCTGAAGGCAACACCCTTGACCTTGCCTTTTCCCACCTATGCACTCCATGAAACCTCTCCAACTATCCTTACCCTCTCTCTGATCACCACCTTATTAATTTCACTCTCTCCCTCTCCTCTGCCTCCTCTCCCCCCAAACGCCTAACGGTTACTCGTAGAAACCTTCACAATATCAACCCTTCTCTTCTATG